>PVKB01003777.1:0-88489 GCA_004027205.1 Ctenodactylus gundi
CATTATCTTATTAATTTATTTATTGTTCACAATCGGTGACTTATTACTTCCCCACTTTTCATCTCTCATCAGAATATTAGCAGCTTCCCTTTGTAGAAAACGTTGGTATTTAACACAATGATGTAGTAAAAATATCAAGGATACTGTGTAATGCACTTAAAATATATTCCACAGTTTCTGGTCATCAGCAATCTACATCTAAGTCACAGTTTGCTTTTGCTGTGAAATTGCTGCTGTGTTACCCAATGTTGCTTCCTAGGACGTCTCTAATAATGAGAACAATAGTCTAAAATAACTGGATTTTCACAATTGTTTTACTTTTTCTTTTATATCTTATACTTTTCAATTATCTTTAACTGTATAAAAAGTTTAACATTACTGATAGAAACGATTTATAAGTATCATCCTAATTTTATTCTTTAATAAAATTTGGGGCTACAGCAATAGCTCCACATTAAATGCTTTTTTAGCAAGCTAGGGACCATAGGTTCTATTGTCCAGGACCACCTAAGCTGGGTGGGGTGACCCACACCTATAACCCCAGCACTAGGGCTGCTGAGGCAGAAGTATTGCTATGTTTTTGAGACCAGCCTGGGCCACAAAGTGAGTTCAGACTAGACTGGACTGCGTGCAGAGTGAGACCTTGTCTTAATAATCAATAATTCTAGTAATTCATTCAAATTAAAGGATGTCATATATACTTGGTAAAGGTACTAGGCATATAGATACATGATATACCTAAACTCTGAATATAAATACCAGGGACATTGTAAGACTATTTTGTTATTTCACAGTCATAGACTTCTAGTGTTCAAAAGAAATATTTAAATTATATTTGTGCTCTCATATTTAAGAGCATCTATAAAAACCATATTCTTTCAGTTGTTAAAATAAATACTAATAATATTCCTGTCTGGATGTTAAAGCCCATTTAAGATTGCTATCAAAAACCAACCAACATATTTCTTAAGTGCAGTCAGTTCACTACATCCATACTCAAACCCACACATAAAGTATGACATGCACCAAATTATTTTATATATTTTTAAAATTACTCAATTCAAATAATTCCACCAACTCATCCAAACATCTGAAACTTGCATATGCATGGATATTTTACATAGGTCAGAGTGAATGCTGAAGGTCTGGTGTTGCGACCATGTTTGCATCTGCAAAAAAATGGTACTTAAAGCCATGGTTGGCCTCCTGGAAGACCAGCCACACCCACTTCTGAGCACAGCACCAACCCTAGGGCTGCTTCGATTTTTGTTTTGGGGTAAACAAGGTTGCCACTTCTTGAAATTTCTGTGTTTCTAAAACATATCAGTTCAGATTCAGAAGAAGATAATTTTTTTCAACACCAGATAATACAATTGTTTAGATTGAAAAATGACAGAGCAAGGTATATTTGAAAGGTCTGATTTATTTAAAGGAATCATGCAAACTTATACATTGTTAAGTTCTGCAAATTCCTTAATTCAGCCCTTGCCAGTTCAAAATAGGGCCTGGGATTTGAAGGGACAGCTGGTGTTAGGGATGGATTGCTCTACCCTTCTGAAGATTGCAGGACTCAGTCTCATAATGTACATTTTTTTGCGTGTTGTATCATGAACTCAGGTTAATTGGTAAATAATATCCATTTTCGTGTGTTATTTTGGTTAACGGAATTTTTACATGGAAAATATGTATCACGCAATTGAAAACAATTGCGTTACGTGTGTGTATGCGTTTGCATGTGACATAGCGTTTTGACACATACAATTATTGTGGAGTATTTATCGCAATTCTGCTAATCAAGATATTTTTCAACTCAAATTGTTACTTTATTTTTGTTGTGAGACTCATTATGACATACTCTATAAATAAATTTTGAGTGAAATTGTCTAGTATTATTAACTGTAGTCTTTTTTATATGTTAAATATCCACAATTCGGTCATCTTGTAAATATAAGCTTTTATCTTTTGCCCAAAATCTCATTTTCTCACGCTCAGGGGAAATATTTGCTATCCCCATGTCTAATAGGGATATTCAAGACATATATCAAGAATGAAAGATAAAATATAAATGAATTGATTAGAAAAGGAGCCAAGGATTTGAATAGTCAGTTTCTCTAATGAAATCATACAAATGGTTAAAAATTATATGGAAATTTCTTAAAAACTGAATAAGAGAAATCATATTATACAACAAGTCCCTCTTATGGGTATATACTGAGAAGGCTAGGAAACAGTGTGTCTGCTACAGACATTGCAGCATTATTCAAAATAGCCCAGATTTAGAAAAATCTTTCTGTATTATAAGTTCTTAAGAGTAAATCGGCTCTTATAAAATGATTTCACCAATGTTTACTAAACTCTGTAAATATAATCAACACATTAATAGATTATGAAATATATGTCTGATGTAAATAAATGTTGATTTTTTTACATTAATATGTAGGAAGAAAAGAAATAATTGCTATGTGTATTGAAGTTCATTTGTTCTTTAATGATAAATGCATTTCACTGATTTATTTATTTATTTATTTATTTATTTATTTTTGAGACAGGGTCTTACTCTGTAGCCCAGGCTGGTCCTGAACTCACTATGGAGCCCAGACTAGCCTAGGGGTCATGGCAGTCCTTCTGTTTAAGCCTCCCAAGGGCTAGAATTACAGGCCTGCACCACAATACCTGGTTTATGTGGTGCTGGGGAATGCATCTTGGGTACTTAGTACTTGACTTAGCTCTTGTTCCTCTGGTCCCAAAAAATGATTTGTAGAAACTGAACGTTATGGCCTGAGCATTCATATTTAGCATGCAATGGTGGTCTTTATGATGATTTTTATATTTGGTCAGCATTAACACTTTTTCAATAACATCTTTAGGCCAGGATACTCAAAATGTGACCAATGAAGTTCTATCGCCAGCCTATATTTGCTTCCATTGCAAAATATAATCAATATGAAAAAATATCAAAATATCCATGTGACTTCGCTGCACGAGCATTTTCACCTTACAGATAGAATGGACATATGCAATGCTACTGGTCATCAATCAATATATATGAATCTATTTGACTTCTTCAGAGATTTTTTTCCCCTTACATTCAGCAGGATATAAACTTTTACCTTAATCCACTAAACAATTCTAATTAGTTTATTTCCCTTTCAGGTTTCAACCTTTCACATACCACTTACTGAGTTTTGCTAACAGTGATAATCCTACCTGCTGGTGTCTGTGGTTTTTCTAGAATGGCTTAATAAGCGTGGTTTGGTATTCAGGGCCTGTAGGATATTTAGGTCTCTAATTGTTCGTAATGAGTTCCTTTCTTCAACAACAACACAGTTGGTTACTAAATTCATCAAACCAAATAGGGGCATATAATTAATGGATTTATAGATTAACAATGGATTCGATTTGTTAAATACGAATAGCCACTTGCATTTGCTTTTAATTCTGAAGTATTCAAAGTCATATTTCTTACCCTCTGTACGCTATTCAGAAATAATTTGGGATGATTTTCGATCTGAGGAAGTTGCCTGAAAAATACAACAAAATGCCTATAGTTTATTGATTCTGTTTTGGCAAAGGTTTATTTACATACAAAGTGACTTCTGGTTAAAGCATTCGGTAGAGAAAGCATTTCAATTTATGACAGGAACGACACAGCTCATTGCAGGCTGAGTCTTGCCTTGTATTACATGCTCTTTGATAATCAACACTTTCACACTAAATCCCTTTCTGAATGAGTCTACACACATAAATGAAAGTGTTTAAAATATCATAAGAAATATATCATAGAATACTTTGATATTTTTCAGCAAAAATGTGACGTAATGGAAAAATCATTTTAGAGTTGGATTAAGAAAAGTTATTTGTTGAGGAATGCTCTTCACACAGGAGATAATTATTTATAAGAAAATAAAATGTGCACTGTTGACTATTAGGGTGAAAGGAGATGGAGAGGAGAACCATTATAATTTTCAATGATTTGAGATTGTGAAGTAACATTTTAGAGGTCCATCTTGTGGAATTTCTTTTGATATTTTTTTTTGACAAATCTTTGACTTGGTTACAAAAGAGAAAGCTTTGCCAGGTTCGGACAAAGCCCAGTGAAGACCTCTGGCCAAATTTGATATGTTTGAGTTAATTTAAAATGAATCTATATTTCCAAGGATATTTTCCTAAATTATTAGCCCAGATGTATTTTACAGAAAAAATTAACTTACATGTGTTTCTAATTCTTTTATAAACAGGCTATTAGAGTGTATCATTGCAAATCCAGTAGATAGCCAAAAGACATGAATACTTTTTCCATAGACGTTAAACGTTTTGAGAGCCAATTATAAATATATGGGAATCAAAAATATTTCGATGGCTACAAAAAAGAAAAAAACTGTATTCAATCCATTTGCAGTATTTACAATATATTTGGCTTTTTTCTCTCTAGTTATTTTTAGTGTCTAGTTTTTATTTCTGCAGCACTCTTAAAAAATGTCTTCTTAAACATCAACTACCTCTTTTCAATCTTTCTTGAAAAAAATCTGCTACATACAGAACTTGATCAGAATCAGGAAGTTTAAAAAAAAACTCAAAACTTTAATCACATGGCTCAGAAAACATTTTGAACATCTAGGTCATTGTGCTGAGAACAGGTAATTTAAAAAATGAGTATTTCTTACATGTTTGAAATTAAAATACAGCATGATTGCTTTCCCCAAGTGTATTTTCTTAGCTATTTGTTTGCTTCCGGGACTGAACATCAAACACCCACAACTTAAAGATGCAAGGGTTTACTTTAGCTCCCAGTTTCAGAAAGTCTAAGTCCCTCTCTGGGTGATTGACAATAGCAAAAGCACACAGTGGAGGTGTGGCGAGCGGAAGCTGTTGAGGACATGGCAACAGGAAGCTCAGTGAGTAAGAAAGGGTGAAGCAAGCAGCATCCTTCTAGGTCAAGTCCCAGTGATTCACAGCTTCTGAGAATCAGGCTCTAAGTCATCTTATGACCTCATCCAGGCCGGTGCTACCACTTAGCAGTGCATAGAATCCAAAGAAAATCCACAGCTTTTCAATAACTGAGGCTTAGGGGAGACATTCCAGATCCAAATCATACTTATGCTATGCCCAAATGTTTATCTCAGTAATTAAAGAGAAGTGTTTGCTAAATTTTCTCTCAGTGAATTATGTTTTCTATAGAAACTAATTATATTAAACAAGTCTGAGTTTTATTTTTATTTCCCAAATACTATCTACTTAAGTCTAAAGTATTTCTTCTAGCAACTCACAAAATCCAAATTTTCTTTAATTCTTTACTTTCCTTGAGTTTCTTTTGACACATGTTCAAAAACTGACCATGGGAACTATGATAGATATGAAGTTATTTCACACCTCAAAGTCAGGGCCGTATTCTTAGATCAGTGTTCATTGAATTCAGCTTTGAAGAGTCTGAGATAATCAAACAATCGATAGAGTTTTCCAAGGCCAGTCAGCTTGACTTACACAACAGCTATCCAGATTAAGGAACTAGACGGTGATCTATCTGTGAACAGACTGACCATTTTGTTTTTCCATGGTCTGTTAGCCTGGGTGTAGTCCTGTGTTTGTGATGAAAATAAAATGGACATTTGAGTCAATTACCTGAACAATTCTGGCAAAGAGAAAGCTGCTTATTGGGGGGGAGGGGGGGTGATTTGGGGTGTACCTTAATTATCCATATTGAATTTCTATATTGATCACATACACAAGACAATTGCTTTGCTCGCCACTTCCTTGTGCTTGGGTAGGCACGGGCTGAAATAATTGAAGGCAATTAAGCAACAGTGTTTGGTCAACTCTAAGTGACAACTTGGGCCACTTATTGCCAGGGTAGTGTAGCTTCATCAACAGGTATTTATCAAAATGCTTTACTATGCTACATATTTGGAAATTTCTCACTTACACAAAAGAAACAATGACTATCCACAAATTAGCAAGAATAAAGCATGAAACAAAAAGTGAGATAGTAATGGAGAATTATTGTGCAGTAGATTTTTTTAAAAAATGTTATGAGGCTATGGGAATGACACAGTGGTTAGAATGCTTAGAGAGCAAGCTGAAGGCCTTGAGCTCAGTTCCCAAGCACCACATAAAAGCCAAGCATGGTGAGGCCTGCGTGTAACCCCAGTCCTAGGCAGGCTGAGGGAGGAGGATTGCTGTGAGTCCAGGGCTGGCCCAGATTGAGCCTTAACTCACCATGGAGCCCAGGCTGGCCTTGGACTCACAGCAATGCTCCTATCTCAGTCTCCCAAGTGCCAAGATTAGAGGCATGTGACACCACACCCAGCTAAGCACTTGATTTAGCACTTGCTAAGCAAGCGCTTTAACAGCTGAGCCATTCCTCTAGCCCTAGACATCCAGCTATTTTCTTTATGTAAGTAATGTTATTGAAGATCTGAAAAGTCTTCTTTATTAGACATATGCACATACATATATATCATATATATCAGAAATATATTATATATATAGAAGTACATTATGTGAGTTACACACACACACACACACACACACACACACACATATATATATATATATAGAGAGAGAGAGAGAGAGAGAGAGAGAGAGTCTTCTATTACCACAAAATGGAGTCATAATTAAAAGTTCAATGCATCAGAAAATTTTATGAATAAATGGGTAGATTCTGCAATCAGTATTCATGTATTTTATAACATATCTAAAACTTACAAACCATAAATAAAATTTTTCTGTCACAAATGTCACTTCCGAATCGATCACTGAGATTTAGGCAAGCTACTGAAAAGCTCAAGCAGCGGCGACACGACCTCAAGGTCACGGAAGCTTGTCATGGCCACCTTCGCCTCTAGGGCTCATAGGTATGGGCACGTTTTCTTAGGGTCTTAGTTATTTTTCTGTTGCTGTGACTCAGTACCTGACATGCACAGATTTAGGGGAGGAAAGGTTTATTTTAGCTCACAGTTTCAGAAGGTCACAGTCCACTCAGGGGCGGCTGGCAGCAACGGAAGCTCATGGTAGAGGCAGAGATGGAGGCAGCTTCTCCTGACATCGCACACAGGAAGCTATGTCAAGGCAAGTTGAGACCAGTCCTCCAAGGAAGAGGAGGCGCAGAATACATATATACTTCCAGTTCTCATTCCAGTGATCAGCCTCTCCTGGATCCACATGTCAAAGGTGGGGTAAGCCCCCACTACACATCTGTATCCCAATTTACATGCCTGTAGTCCAGTTTACATGCCTGTAATCCACCCCTCTGGACCAGGCTCCCATCTCCCAACAACACATGGTTCCTCAGACAATTTATAACATTTCAATACAGGAGACTTTTGGGGGGAATTCCAGGTCCAAAGCACAATAGGGTCTTGCACACTACATTCTGCAGATATAGAATCTTCTATTTCAAGAGAATTTCAAAAGTAATGAGGTTCCCAGGCAACATAAGATTAAATAATTTCCTGCTCCAAGCATTCCTTATTAAAAAATTGATCTATTCCATTTGTCTCTCTGATTTAATCTATGAAATCAATCAGATGTAAGATTTTTACAAATATACATGTGAGCTACAGTGATTGTCCTCTGCTGTAATGATAAAACAATCGTTCCTTTTTAGCATAATTACATCTCACCCTGAAACAGCCTGAATTATAACTGAAAAAGTTACAATTGGCTTTGCCTGCTCCTTCAGCTGTTACTCCTCTGAAAGATCTTAGCCTTTCCACAGATCCTCAGAGGCAATACAATCTTTTATTTTAATGAATTCACTTGCTTCCCACAGAGAGCTAATTGCTTTGGAAGAAACCCAATGGTCTGACCTGCTGAGAGGCCCACTGGTAGGTTCTTCCCCACCCCTAAGGAATTAACTAACCTTCTAACCAGGTAAATTTTCTACTTCTATTGTTTTCCTCTAACTCTGTCCTTCTCTGTTTGACCCTCTGTCTCTGGAGCCATCAACTTCACCCACCATAGGCATGCACATTTGAAAGGATGCTGACAGCCCCGGTGTTACAGAAACAACTTCAATACTTAATTGAGTGAATAAAGTTGTGATTGTTTGGTATGTGAATGCCCAGGTCAAGAGCCTTTGTCCTTATCGGAGGAATAACACCAACAAAATGTTCTTTTAGAGGGGATGCCTTGGATGTTGAAGTCCACTAGATAACAGTAACCAAAATAGTACGTATTTATAAGTAATGAGACATGGTATCCTGGGATGCTAATATGAAACTATCATCTCTAATTGAATTAACTTAGTAAGCTCGTAATCAGGCAGAGAATATTTCTTTACATAGCATATATAATTGCTATCAAGAGTTAGACACTCTAATGGGAAGCATGATACAGGATCATACTACATGGTGAGAGTTATTTCAGTGCCCCAGTTATGAAGCTGACTCACAGGACTGGGGCATGATACACAGAGATGAGATATTGATTAAATTATATGCAAATACTGCTTTTAAAAATCTTAGCCTATACTTCTGAAAGAGATACATTAGAGACAATCAAACAAATTTGGCATATACAAGGTCCAGATAACACATTGGATGGAATCAGAGACAGAGTTGAAATTGGCCTTTAAATTATATCGTTGCTATTTGATAATAATATTCATATCTCCATTCTTTGTAACCCAGGCAAAAATGGGACAATTGTCAAGTTATTTGTTAAATCAAAACTGGGAACTTGTTTGCAATCAATAATATTTTTATGCTATGAATTTTAAGAAAAATGTTTCACATAATCTTTAGTAAATAACAATTAAAAAGACAAAGGACCCAATGTGATCCCAATGATTTATTCATCAAGAATGAAGAAACTTCCTTCAGAAACTTCAGTCTCCAGACAACCCTGAAGTAACAGAGACATATTTCTTCTTATTTCTGAAAATAAAATTTCAAAATAGCAAAACCTATGAATACATTTTACTAAGAATTATGCAAGAAGAAATTGTTACCATAAAACATCTTCAGCATTACTACTTAGAAGACTTAACTTCTATCGTGAAAAGATTGTCAGAGAAGAAAAGGAAATTCAGGCAAATAAACATACATGAAGGACATAAAGCCAAGGATCTGAGAGGCCAACATGGCTATTGACTGCAGTTGTTAAGATAAAATACTAGCTGAGAAGGGGATGGAGAAAAATAAAGAGGACAGGGAGAAGGAGAAGTAGAAGGAGGGAGAGAAGGAAAGGAAGGGAGACCAGTCTCAGACAATCCTTCAGATGAGTAGTGAGCAACACACATATCCAAGAAAAATAACAGAGACTGAAAAAGGTTACATCACACACACACAGAAAAAAATAACGATTGCTTGGTCTAGCAAAGGCCAGGATATACAGTACTTCTTTGGAGTTGTTGAAATAGAAATACAATAATTTGTACCTAGATATTGTGGTTTGAAATGTCCCCAGAAATTCTCAGGCGTGTGGATGTTATCGATTGTCTATGCAACCATGTGCTGTTCGGAGACAGAGCCTGGTCTGGAGGGGTGTGTTGCAGGCGTGTGGATTGGATAATATGCTTGTGAAATGCATTACAGGCCTTTGATTGGGACTTAAAACTGGAAGGGGCTGAATATTGAGGCTGGACCCAGAAGGAGAAGATCACTGAGATGGGACCTGTAAGAATGCAGGCTGCATCCTGCCTTCCAAGGCCACTTGATCTGGCTTGACTTGGTTTCCTGTTTGCAATGTCTTGAGATGGACCCAGTTTTCACCTCTGCCTTGGCCAAGTGCTTCCAGTGCTGCTGGCCACCCATGAATGGACTGCAACCTTCTGTAAATGTGAGCTAAAACAAACTGTTCCTTCCCTGATTTGTGCACGTCAGGCACTTTTTCATAGCAACAGGATATAAAATATTTAAGACAGGGTCTGACTCTATAGTCCAGTCTGGATGTGAATTCACTATGTAAACTAGGTTAGCTTTGAATTCAAGACAGTCCTCCTGCCTCAGCCTCAGGAGTGCTGGGGTGATTGGCTTGTACTGTCACACCCAGATAATCTTTACGTAGTGCCTGAGATTCAACCCTAAGGCCCTGGATATGCTGTACGTGCATTTTAACCACTGAAACACTCCCCTGGCCCCAGAATAACAAAAATATGAAACATCACAAAACTTTAATTTTGATCTCTTATAACTGAAGTCATTATGAAAATAGCATGCTTTGAGAGTGAGTCTTCCAGTCCATGACCAAGAAGCAGATGGCGGGTAGAACTGCTCCATACCATACACACAACTGCCCAAAGGAGAACCTAGCAGTGAGACTAAGAAACTAACGACGTTCGGTGTTCAGTGATAAGCTGACAGACTCTGAGTCGAAGTGGAAGGCAAGCTGAGATGGAGCTGAAAAAAGAATTCAAAACCACAAATCAAAAACAAGATAAGGGAAATAGCAAATTACTCCAAAAGGTAATACAGCTTATGGTAAATGAAAACTTAGAATTCAGAAGTGAAGTGATATAGAAACATTTGCTTTCTACCACTTTAAATTTATCGCTAGACGTTTCCAATTAAGAAAACCGAAGAGATTTATTAGAAGGTCACGATTTCCAAGAACACCGCAGAAAATAAATCAAAATAAAGAACAAGAAGAACACTGAAGAAGGTGTATGAACTCTAAGTCGATTTTAAAATTATCCAATAGCAAAAAAAATCATGTAAGCGTGAATTTCTATGTACAGTAAAACTTGTAACAGTAAACAAAAAATATTAAATTGGTACAAATGTTCTTTGATATCTTAATGTTGTCTTGTTAGAAATCCTAAGGTATGTTTTAATAACTTGTATATCACGCTGTGAACTCAGGAGTGTCTGAGAACCATAGAAGAATACAAATTACATAGATAATAAAGGAATGTAAGAAGATATTTTGTCATTTTAAAAATAGAATATAAAAGAAAGATAATAGAGATAGTTGTATCAAATACAAAACACATTTTAAGAAGGTAAATAAACCCTAAGGGTAGCTGTGATTAATTCAAATACATTGATCTAAATATTCCACTTTCAAGATTTTTTTAGACTGGGTTAAATTTAACACTTTTGGAAATTACCTTTACTTTTTTATAAAACAAACAACTAAAACCGGCAACAAAAACCACTGGAAAAAGTAAAAAAGATGGAGATAAACACCTTTGCTTCAACTTCGCCTTTAAATTCTGATTTGGTGTTTCTTAAGATGCATTCCCTTTTATTGGTGCGATATATGTACAAAATTCTCAAGCTCAGTGACAACACTGTATGTTGCATATGCACTAATGAAAATGAGAAGAAAAAAATAGATGTATTATCTCCCAAAATCGATTTGCTTGAGGTATTTTGACATGTGGATAGGGAGAAGAATTAACAGAGGAAACAACTAATTTGAAGCGAATTACGTTAAGTGAAATTCGCCAGAAACAGAATTTCAAACGTTGCGTTCATACAAGTGGAGAGCAGAAGTCCTGTCATCATAGAATATGAGTCAGAGCTTAGAGGGATGTCTGGTAACGCCAAAAAATTTTAATTAGATGGAAGAAAACTTTCAAGAAATCTCTTTTATAACTTAGTAACCACGTATTATAACTTATAACCAGTTTATTGGGAAAACACTGGCATAAGTTTTTAAGAATTCTTAGTTCAAGCAGTATTGTGAGAGATAATGCGTCTGGTAATACATAGAGCCTCCTTGAGCTACTTCACAATGTATACGTACTAGAAATACCTTGTTGGATATGATAAAATACCTAATTACACTAATTTTAAAAATTAAATTTAAAGTTTTAGAACTTATACTGATTCTAAAATAAACTGATATTAATATATACATATCAAGTTAGACAATTTAATGCAGGAAATAATGACAGTTATTAGTATCAAGGGAGAGCCACTGTAAAATTTCCCTAATAGTGCTGATATTGCAAAATACTTAGCTCCTGTATGGGGAACAGTGCAGTAATCACATGCTACCTACAAATGCAATTCTAGATTCTTTAAATAATTCCCAGGAGGTTTGTAATATCATACATAAGTAGTACACTATTAGTTGTCATATATATTTGCAAATGATTAACATCAAAAAAGATTTTAAATGTTCCATACTGGTATATTTTATTCTTTTTTTAATATTTAAGATATGAATAGTGCTGAACTTACAGACATGGATTTCACAGTATCACATACTGACCTGATATTATATAACCATAAACACAACAAGCCTGAAGTACTTAACACAGGTATCTATAAATATAACTTCACAGTATATAAGGGAATAGCTGATAGAGAGAGAACAGGAAAAACAGAATCAAGAAAGGCGACATTGGTAAATGCTGTATCCATTCTCTGGGATCTAAAGATGTGCATTAAGCACTATGGGAGAAGAATTCATATGAAGATTTCTAAAGTTTGACAGATGATCCTACAAGTGTCCCTTCCGGCCTCTTGGTAATATTTCCCAATGTGTCGTCATATGGAGGTATAACCGAATGTAAACAATTTGTTCAACACTAAATAGCAAAACGCTTATGTTTATTAGATACACAGTAAATCGAAGTCTTGGTTTTTGCTGCTACTTTTTTATATGCTATCACTAGCTTTTTCTTTCAATATATTTTCATAACTAGAAGTTGTCAATAGCATTGAAAAATTACTAGACTTTTGATTTCCAATATCTCAGACACCAAGGAAATGGAAGTAGACTTGAATACAGGATAATGTTTCTGTTCGTGGGTGTTTATTTTATTGCATATGATTTATTGACATGAGTAAACAACGTTAAATTTTGCGTTATTAAGTGGTGTAAATGTGACATGGAGAAGTATTTTCTAATACCTTCAGTCTTACAGAAACATATTTTTAATCTTGAGTTTTTTGGTTTTCAGATCAAAAGCCTATCACAGCATGTCAATCTTTAACTCTTGTAATGTTTGAATGCAAATGAAAAAAATTCACCATTGTATTTCTTACAATTCAATTCTTGTGGCACTATGTATTATAAAATAATATGTTAGCTTATTTGTAATGTGATTTAATTTACTAGAATTACTAAGGCTACGATTTCAAACTAATTTTTAAGCTTATGAAAGCACACTTTAATTATCTTTGATGATGTGTACCGAGACAAATCGCTTCCGCTTCCATTTCCCCAACTGTTCACATGTATAGTATTTAAAAAATGGTGTTTCCTATAATTTTATAAATGAAGCTAAATTGTTTTGTATTTGAACAAATTATCATATATTTAAACAAATTAGTTTGCATTATTTTTTTAAATTTTAAAAATAATTATTCATCCTCACATAAATTTATGAGGAAAGGTACAGGAATCACATAAGAAAAACAAGGCAATAAGGTAGTAGGAATTGGGAGTAAATCTTCTTGCTCTTATATTATAAAAGCTTATGATTCACTTCTGCTTCCCTACTTGCAAATAAATAACAGTAACAAATTCTGAAAGTGAATAATAAATAGCAACTGTGACTGGTTTATATTTTTGATACTTTTTCTATAACTGATGGCAAATAGAATCACATCGATGTAATTTTGTCTTAATGAGAATCAAATAAATGACACAACGTTTTTATGGAATTTGACTACTAGTTTTCTAAAGAAGGAAGAATCTTTTGTGTTGGAGCAGCTGAAACTGCCGTAACTGGCTTTTCTGAAACTTGATGAAACCAATTATTTCTGTGGATGGCAATGATTAATCATGATTTAACTTATTAACTCCTTTACCCGTCCATGGTGCCACAGATTAGCACTGTGACATGCATGGAGCCGGGACCGTGTGGCTGGAGAGAGTATTTAGACAAAACACACAACATAATTGTGGATTCAGATTTTCTTCATTGAATTGCTTTAAGCAATGTTTAAAAAATATATTATTTCCTAACAAAGGAGCAATTTGCATTAACAATATGTTTGGCTTTTGGCGTTTCTATAATTTTCATAAGTTTATTTTATTTAATAGAAATTCATATAATTATGAAAATGTTATTTTAAGTGCCTATCAGTACCAGGCAGTATGACCACTTTCAGGCTAGGGCAATTATCGGTTAATTTGGCTTCTATCTACCAGTTAGGTTTCCAAATCACAAGGCTTTTCGGAATAACTCACATTTGTTGATGTGTTCACAAGTGCTAAGTGTTAGATTTTTCTCTCTGACTTTGATTTCTAAATGTGCGAATTGTTAAGCTAACCTGTAGACTTTAATGTACTTAATGTATTTCACTTTTTTTCTTTTTCTTTTTTCTTTTTCTTTTCTTTCTTTTTTTTTTTTTGAGACTGGGTCCCACTCTGTAGCCTAGGCTGGTCATAAAGTCATTATGAACCCCACTCTGGCCTTGGACTCCCGGCAATCCTCCTGCTTCAGCTTTTTAAGTGTTGTGTTCTAGGGATTACAGACATGCCACCACCCCCAGTTTATGTGGTGTTGGGGAATCTATCTCAGGGTTTTGTGCTGGTAAGTCAAGCACTTTAGTATCTGTGCCATTCCTCCAGACTCTCTATTTTACGTGTTAACTTACCATCTTCTGATGCCATTTGGAAAGGTTTTAACTTCTCAAATTAAAACTCAACTATTTTAGTAAGGATTTCTCCTACTGCATTGTCCTCATTGGAAAGTCTGAGTTACGAATGGAAATAAATAATAATTCTACAAAAAATCATAGTTACTTTTACACAAACATTATGTAAGAAAATGAAATTGAAACAGAGCAACAGGAACAAACACAAAAACCTCCACGTAGACTAGTCATCGAATTTATTAAAAGGTGCAAAGAAGAGTAATTAAAGCAGATGCATCACATAAACTATATCACTTTTGATATATTGTATGCTTTATTTCCCAAATCATGAATTTGAATTAAGCAAAGAAATGTAGACTGTATAGAAAGTCCCAATATGTACAAACACACACACACACACACACACACACACACACACATATACATATGCATATATATATATACATATACATATATATATATACATACATACATCTATAAATCCATATATATTCATATACATCTACATATATATATGTACATATATATACATATACATATATATGTATGTATATTGGACAGTGGCAGAAAAAGTCTGTTAGCATATCTTGGTATAGTACTTTTATATTTCAAAACAATTAAATTAGAATTTATAATAATGAAACCATAATTTACAACTAAAATGTGACATTTGTCTTTAATTGTAACCTAGCCATTTTATGAATGTACACATTTGACAATATGTTGGTTGTTCTCAATATCAAAGTAAAATATAATTTGAAATGTTTCATTGATTCATCAGTTTCTGTAAAGTATGAGACGCTTAAACCCTGAGAGTATTCTATTTGTATAAATTTTATACAGGGCATGTAAAACCTTTGGTTTAGCAAAATTTATATATTTATTTATATTATATTGGAATCTAAAATTTAGCTTGGTATTGTTACACAAAGGCTGCAAATACATGAAGCTCTATAATAAAATAATCTGTAATTCTATTTTGATATTTGTCACACAATGACATGGAGGGTTTTCCCTGTTCACTCTACCAGTCTTGAAACTTGCTCATGCACACTTGAAAGCTCAGTCTGGGTGTCTAGTTGTTGTGGATAATGTCAATCAAGTTGGTGAGCTTTGTGCTAGAGCGGCTACAAAGCAGCTTCCCTCTGGTCAGATCCACTGCATTGTCCTTGCAGTCTAAATTCTCACTAAAAAGTCTTTCAAAATAAAGTATGTCACTCGACGATTTTTACGGTTAATATTCCTGGGGTTTATGCTGTAAGTATAATATGTATCAGATGTCATTACCATTTTTGAGTTATCGGTGTATCCATTCATTTATCAAAATTTAATGACTCTTAATACTCACAGACCAGTGACCAGGCAAGATAGATGCACTAAGTGCCAAGATGTGTGCCAATGAGACAGGCGCTATTCTCTGTGGGTTGGTGTTTCGTCTCAAAGTATGTACAAATACTAGGTGAACTTTTTGTCAATTATAATTCCTTTTTTGTTGGTAAGAACTTAAATAAGTTTTCTATTTTTCTAAGTATAATCCTTGTTTTTCTTTTAAATTGTCTATTCACTATTTTGAACAAGTTCACACACAGTTCAAGATTTAATTCATTTTTAGCTATTCAAAACAATTTTTGAAGGTTTAGTAACTTATTTTATTCATTGCATTAACAGTAACTTGTTTTGAAATCAATGTGCTTCACTTCCTAATATTTATATATTTGTAGAGACTTTTTATGTTTTATTACTATCATCTGCTATTGCACTGACCCAACAACCCGAAGGTCATGAGAACTTTAAGTTGTTTTCTTTGATCTTCACTTTCCATGTTAAATGTTTATTTCTTACATACATACGTATATAAGATTGGTGAATATTCTTTAGAAAAGCCTACCAACTAACATCTGTTCCTAAAGTTTTTTTATTAAGTTCATGTCTTCTCATGAGAACATCCATTTCACTTTCACATTTTATCTGGTGACTTTATCACTTAATTCACTAATTAACCTTGCTGCTAAAGACCTTTTCATGAATCTAACCCACCTGAGACTAGATTAGCCAGTCATATTTTATCTTTTTGTAAAAATTCAAATAATATTATGAATGTTTTATATAAAACAGTATCACTTAAATACATAAAATCAATCGACATCTGATATTTCAAAACCTAATAAAAATAAGGAATTACAAAAGGCAATTTTGTCATCAAAATGTTCCAACAAACTCTTATTGCAATTTGAGTGAAAATTATGTTCTTTCTGGATTGAGAACAGAGAGAAAAAAATTACATGATAATGCACCATTAATAATAAGTTGTGGAGGTTGGTTATGGAACATTCAGGGTGACAAAGACGTATTATAAAAGAATGCGAAGAACAAAAGTCCTGCAGCAGAGATGCTGAAGATTATTCTCAGGTATGATAAAAATTCATATAGGAGATAGTAGAAGAAATCCCAAATTTCTACTGAAAACTACCTAGAAGTTTTGCAGCTTATTCTAGATTTTTTTTTTAAAAATGTGAGGTGGTCAAGATTGTCATTTTGGGGCCTGGACCATTTGGGGGTTGGAGGCTCAGTTATTAAAATGTTTTGCCTTCCAAGCACAAGGAAGGCCATGGGCTCAATTCCGCAGCATCATATAAGCTGGGCATGGTGGCATACACCAGTAACCTTAGCATATAGAAGGCTAAGTTGGATTGTTCTGAGTTTGAGATTACTTTAGGTTATAGAGTGAGACCCTGTCTCTCTCTTCCCCCTCTCTCTTTCTCTATTTTCTTTTCTGGACATTTGGAAGATGAAGATTTTGGATTATATTAACAAAATATTGTATAATTACAGTCTGAACATCTCCAATTTGAAAAATATGTACTCTTGATACCAATAAATTGTTATTATATTTTAAAGATTATCAAATTAGAATATTCAGCCAGTAAAACTCTGCAAAGATTCCAAAGTCTCAAAAACACCAAAGTCCGAAGGACTTCTCTCATAAACTTTCCATATGAGGACTGAATGACGTGTAAATATTTGTTTATAAAAAAAGCAGAATATCATTTAATTTGATAAAAGACACAATAATTTCTAAACAATTGCACACATAAATTCATTTAAAATTAAATATGAAGGAGTGTTAAGAAGTGAAACAAAGATCAGAGAAAAAGGGTCTGTGTGTGTGTGTGTGTGTGTGTGTGTGTGTGTGTGTGTGTGTGTGTGCATGGCCAAGAGTTAATACTAGAAGGAAAAATGCATTGTCATAAATGTTTTTGTACCATGCCAGGAAAGCCAGCTGTTATATAATGTCATACAATGTTATTGAAAAACACTGAGCACAGGGGAGACACACAATATCAGTTCTAAATACATAGGAGATAAAAGATGGAAGAAAGATAGGTGTCAGAGCTTTCATGAAAATAAATTTTTGATGTGTTAAGCAATGGTGAGTCTAGTTAGGGTTTTGAAGGCATTACCAGGAGACTGAATTTCATTTCCTGTTTTGACTGGCTCATATATGTGTGTGTGAATTCACATAATTCTGACTAAAAAAAAAAAAAAAACTGCAAGTTGAGAATAATCCAAGCTGTCTGTTGTTTCCTTCCTCTTGGATTCATTCAGAAATAACAGTAGGGGCTACCTCATTGTAATAGAAAATGAGAGAAGATTGAGAGATGGTACCTTGGCAACAAGAAATGCTTCATTATTCACTGAAATTTACAATAATTACACTTGAAGAGAGACGCTTTTATACTGCAAACTCACCTTTCTTGACAAAACCATGTCCTTTTCTTGACCTAAGATACTTGAGACTAACAAAGATGAATGCACTGCTCCCATTTGGAGCCTTGCTAATGTGCATTGTGCCTGGAAATGTTATAGTCTGACAAATCTCACTTCTTACAACGGGACTTGCTTTAACCTATATCATATTATCTACATTTAGAGGATGATTTTTTAAAATGTGTTCATTCTTTAATTGGCAAATTGTCCGTGCAAGTTATGTGAAAAGATATTAAAGAAGATCTTCTGAGTTTTAAATTAGGCCAAGTCAATTTTCCCTTCTTCCTAAGCCAAGGGCATCATTATTAGTGACTGCCTAATGTGGCACAGGATTTCAAAAGCCACACAATCGATGGCTTCTTCATTGTCATGAAATAATAGGACTGAGCCTTAATTACATTTCAAAAATGAACAGCCAAAATATCTTGAGATAGAATAGTCTTTTATCACAGGTTTTCATAGGTTGAAATTTATAGAAGCAGAGATAAAAATCAGTCGATTTTCTGTGAAGGTTTTGTATATATTGTAGACTCTACGGTCTTTTGCTGTAAAGGGGCATAATGTCCGGACAGTTCAGTACAGTTCAGTTGTCAGGATTTCAAATGGGTGGACACCAGTCGATTTTAAATAACATCTTTTTTTTTTTTGTCACCGCACCCTCAGAAAGCTTACTTCACCTAAAATATCTGTACTGTTATGCTTCCAACATTGCATTTTTTGTAGTGGTTTACTGCACAAAATTGAAATTAATATCCTGTAAAATATTTTTAAAACTGGTTCAAGCATAATCTAATAAATATGTACTTCTGTAAAAATCAGTACAGTGAATAAACTTGTCTGCACTAATGGAGTTAAAAGTTTAAGATTATAGCTGCTTTTTTTTGGCTTTGCATTTTTTGAGTCAGGGTGTCACTCTATAGCCTTGCTTGATGCTAAACTCACTATGGAGTCCAGGCCTACCTTCAACTTGTGACCATCCCATGCCTCAGCTTCTCAAGTTCTGGGATTACAGACATGCACCCTCATGCCCAGATTATGTGGTGTTAAGGACCTTGCACTTGGTAGGCAAGCACTTTAATCACGGTGCCATTCCTCCAGCTCCTGCTGTTTCAATACTCATACTATTACTAATAAAATTCTATACAGAAAGATTTTACTGTTTAAATACATTCTCACTTTACATCATTTGATACATGCATATTGTAGACTCTAAAGTCAGTGTAGGTATTTCTGCCAAGGTTAACCATATTAACTGTGCAGAAATATACAAGAGTTGTATATCCTTGTGTGTGTGTGTTTGTGTTAAATAGAAATTCTGAAACTAAAACACATTGGATAATTGAAACACTGAACTTTTCTCTATCACGTTTATCTTGAGAACTTCAATCCAGATAGCAACCCAGTGCTCACAAAAGGAATGAGCACAGACACAGAGATGGGGTCTCCCACCTGACAGAAGAAGCCTCAGCAGGTGCCCTATATAGAACAAAGGCAAGGCCACTCATTGAGTAGTGAGTAGGAGTAATTCATTCCTCCCAAGGGTGGCATTTCCCAAGAGGTAGAGAGAAGGGGGTGCATCTCTGCGTTTGGAAGATGCAAGTAGGGAAGAGAAGGAAGAGGGAAGATTCAGAAGAATTAGAAAGAGGAGGAGAAAGAGAGAGCCAGAAAGAGAGAGCGAGAAAGAGAAAGGCAGACAGACAGATCCAGGCTGTCTCTATACTGTTTTCCTTAATGACATCTGTAACTTTTCTAAAGACACAGGCAACAGGAACAGATATCCTCCCCTTCATCTGTATAATCATAAAGTAGTATTTCTAAAATAGCTTATAATTTGGATTAAATATTGTAAAAGAGACCGCAAGCATCCCAATAATTTTAGGAAACATGTTGAAATACTGGCTCAAGATTAGGAAAAACAAGGATTCTTTGAACAGGATTCAAAATTAAGTTAGATAATATGAAAAATTAATTTTTGAAATATATATTTTTATGTTACTATATTTGTAATTATTAAAAATCAGGCACAAATATTTAGAAAAATAAACAAAAATGACATCTACATAATATTTGTATCATATTATCAAATATACTTTAAATTTTTGATTTTGTGTAGAAGGTTTTGAAACAAAGCATCATAAGAAAAAATAGTTAAACTCTTTAAATAATATTCTTCAAAATCCTAAATTCTAATTTAATCTTTATTCCTTAAATAATATGATGTTTAAAGATCTTTATAATTATATGCACTGTGTGCTAATATTAATTATTTCTGTAACTCTAACAAAGACAATATTGTCAATTCAATAACTAGGAAACCCTGGTCACATATATTAATCATAAATTAAAGCAGAATTTATATTTAAAACATTGTTTTTTCTAGGTACATTTGAACGTTGGCTGAAGTTTCCTTTCTAACAGCAGCAGCTTGTTCAAAATTATTTAACGTTTAAATGGCCTCAAATAAAAAGTCCTTACCGTAACTACACGTCCTACACAAGACGTGATCAAAACCTACATTGCAAGTTTAAATATAAAAGATCTTTAGAAGACACATTGGCACTAATCATCTTCAAAATATTCCCTGTCTCACCCATCACTCTTTCTGTTTTTCTCAAGCAGTTGTTTGGGAACTGTACTTTTATGACTATTGTTACGTGCTGTGATGCCATGCGCCATACCATAAACAGGAAGGCCTGAAACAACAAGGCTTTTTGTTCCTGTCTACCTGATTCACTGTATCTAAGCCCATGCAACTTCCGGCTCTGCCTCCAACTCAAAATGACCAGGAAAGCTAAATGTTTTGAAGGGACTGGAGGCATTAAAGCAGTTGAGAAAGCAACACTAAAAACATTAACAAAGAGCCAGTTTGACTTCAAAAATAACAGCAAGGTAGTGCTTTCTAAGCAAACAAAGTATTTTGAGGATTAATGGTAATACATATTTTACTATACTTTTAAATATGTAAACATTCACTGTGTTTCAGGTACTTATTTTATCATCAAATAAGGAGGCAGTCACATTATTTATTTATTTATCTATTGCTATTATTGTACCTTTAGGTAATTTCTTCCCATTTTAGTTCACTCAAAAGTAAGTCACATGTTTCAGCGGTGTGTCCCTAACATACTGCAAGTTTGGGTAGAAATTCCAGGTGATTATTCCACCCATCAAAACAATCCTTAGGACTTTCCAAAGTTTAACTTAAAACCCAAAATTTCTACAACTTTCAAAGATGGTGTCCTTAATTTAAGTTACCTAATGAATCCCTCAGTAGGTTTGATAACAATCTGGCACCGATTTTGCCACTATGGAATGACATGAAATCTCCCATTGTGCTATCTCAACTGAAATCACGGTGGAATCATGTTAACTTCATTTTCTTCTATGCAGATGGAGGTAAAGGACTAATTGAACTAAAATAGAATTTAAATTATCTAGGACTTTATAAAATATATTATAAATGTTTTAAGCATTTGTTAATGCTCAATAAATACCATTAAATGTTAAAAAGGAAAAGAAACTTAAGACCTCATGGATCGATACTACATCTTTTGAATATTTTCAGAATCTCAAATCTTTCAGGATTTTTTAATGAAATGTCTTGTAACTTTACTTTTGCGATGTTTGTCAGAAATTACATGCTTTTTTGTATTTCAACTTTGAAACATTTACAACATATGTTAATGAAATATAATCATTATATTTTGAATGTGTGCTTGCATATGTATACGTGTACATCCTTTCCTATAACCGACTGCTACAGTTTGACATATGAACTGAAACTGTCTTTTCAACCTTTGGAAAGTTACAGATCTATACTAGATCAGATCTTCCAGAGCTTCTCCTCCCCTCTTTCCCGGGTCTTCTCTTTTTATTCTGTTTCTTGGCCAGAACAGACTCTTTAAAGTCTTGTCGCTAGCTTCAAAGATGTAAGAGTCTGTACACTGATGACAGACAGACCTAAGAACTCAAGATTACCAGCACCTCTAAGGAGCAATAGAGTGTCCTCTTCTTGGCCAGATTAGACATGTGGCTCCCTGTGCAGGTGTTTCAATCAGGGAGTCAGAGGACAGACTTAGAAAATGGAACACAAGACCAAAAAGGTGTACTAAATTTCTGTTCCTTATTTTTTTGGTTCCTCAGAAACTCTTTGAAGAGAGTGAATTTTCAGCCTTCGTGGAAATTGTCAGTGAATCCAAACAACAATTTGTGAAACTGGCCAATTCAATAACAAAGCTGCTAGTGATTTCTCTCATCTTCCCTGTCACTTTTGCCAGTTCCTCTCATTCTTGTGTCTCTAAAACTACCCTGTTTCTTCCCAGAAAGCATTAGCACATACTTATTTTTCTTGGCCTCTGCTCAGAGTGTAATGAGTGGTTGATAAAATCAGTACAAAATTATCAATCATCAGGAAAAAAAATACTGGGAGTGAGATTTTGGTTTTGAGTTCTAATCCAGTTTGAAGACAAATAACACTGCAGTGGCACTGGAAATTGACTGGCAACAATCCCCGACTCAAAGGAATGCTCTTGTGGTATATGTATGACAGTACAAGATGGCTCCAGCTCACACACATCCTCCAAAATTCATATGTTGGAAATTTCACCCCCAATGCAAAAACAGGACCTTCAAGAAGTAATTAGTTCCTAAGGATTTAATTCTCATAAGATTATTAATGTTATTATCAAAGAGATGACTTGACTCTCTAATGTTTCCAATTTTCAGTTTCAGATATTTATTAGCAAGAAAAACATAGGATTAGGCCATATTGACTGACTGCTATTCATGTCTGGTTTGGCACAGTTATACAAAGATATTCATGTAACTTGACAGTTTCTGAAGGCTCGGAATTTCTGCAAGAGAGATTGGTAAGTAAGGGGCAGCTGTTGGTCATTTTAAAGCTCCATAATGAAAGCTAAAGAATTTCTACAACAGACTTGAAAACAAAATCACATTTCCCTGCTATTATAGAGCAAATGCTTTCTTGACATACTACCAGAATCTAGCAGAATGAGAACCAAACTGGGCACATGTAGTGTGGGGATCAGAAGTAACCAAGAGTTAGTTAGCTTGCTGTTCTCAGATGAAATGAGTCACCTGCCTTTCAGAAGCAGAGGAAGAAACAATATATCTAAAAGATGAATGATATGAGAAGAAACAGGCTTAAATCTGTCTGGATGGCATAAAATGGGTAGAGAAGAAGCAGTGGTTGAGATTCCCTTGACACCTGCTTGTATCATTGCCGGGTTCGGTTCCATTGGTCTCCTCAGACATCCTCCACGAGTGATGCTCCCGGAGGAAAAGACTTTTATCTGATTTGCAGATGAAGACACGCCATAGATTGGCGTCAGAAAAGCCCCAAAAAACAACTTCTGCTGGATCAAAGCTCCATTCATGAGCTACCAAATATGGCATCCCTGAGAGAGAACCATTCAAGGACTACGTGGTCTGAGCATAAAACTTCACTTACTAATGTGGAGATGAAGGATGACCAAGAAAAAATTGCAATTGGCTACTCTGGAGTGAGCAGTAATTGGAGAAGGTTGCCAATAGACCAAAAATAAATAAATAAATAAATAAATAACGAAGTAAAAGTAAAGCCCCAGTTTTTCTGGGACAAAACAAAGATGGGTTTGAGAATGAAGGACATCAAAGATATACATATGTATTTCCTTTTTGTTTTTTGTCTCTCTTTATTGGCCATGATGAAGCAATACCTTCATTACTTTTTCATTGCTGGACAGAATACTTGACATTTTCTTCTTAAGGGAGGAAGGATATTTGTTTCAGTTCACACTTTAGGAAGGATGCAAACAGTTTACTCATGGACACTCGGCAGAGGGGGAGGAGAGTCAGCCCCAACATCGCAGACAGGAAGTCAAGTCAGTGAGGCAAGGTGAATGAGCACATATGCTTCTGGGTCCAACCCTAGCGTTCTGTCCTGTCTGCCCAGACCCCTCCTTCTCAGAAGCTCATGATTCCACAGCTACTCCACCACATGCCAATACATGTGGATTCAGTGGACATCCCAGGTCTTAAAAACAATAAGCAATTGCTAAGAAGAATCTCATAACCTATTAGACAAAAAACAACAAACAAACAAAAAAACAAACAATTTTGCTTACCAAATCCTTTCATCCCTCACAATCCACTAAAAACATAATAGATTGATTCACTAATACCTCTTCTAGTGAATCTCAGCTTCTAAGGATCTACCATCAGAGAGTAAGTTTGTTCTTGACAGTACAAGCCAATCATCTAAAGGCCAAGCTATTACATTGAATCCCTTCCCTTCTGGAGAGTACAGTGGGACAGTTTAGCTTGGGAGTATTCAACTGATTGACTTTGGAGCCTATGATAAGTATTTGTGGAGGATGGCCTTGGGGTCCATGGTCTCACTTCATCTTTGTCACTATTCCCTTTATCTGTTCCTGGTGACCTCAAACTCAACATTTCTGTTCCATCATGCCTTTCTGCAGATGTTTTTAGCATGGAGCCAGTTGACCATGGGCTAAATCCTCAGAAAATGTGAGCCAAATCAAACTTCCAACTTAAGTAGTGTCAGGTATTGTGTCTTGGAGGTTAAAAAAATGAAATCTTATTGAAAGCACTATTTACTCCAAATTTGTTTTGTTTTCTGACAAAAATAAAATTTGCATTAGTGTGATCCACAGAAGACTTAACAAATGGCAACTGCATATATATTGCATCATGCAGATAATTCTCTCAAGTTGAATGACCTATTCATGACAAGAAGATGCATTAATTGACCCACGATTGGAAAATTCACTGAGTTGACCATTGTAATCAAAATCCCACAAAATATATACTTGATGAAAATGGCCTCCAGACTTAAAATACTCTGGTTTGAGTACGAGGGATTAAAATATCATTGCTCTTTCTTATCTTCTCCCCATACCTTTAAAGTTTTCTATTCTTTGCAAAGTGAATCTTTCTGAATTGAATGTCCTGATTCCAAATAGGCATGCTTATTTCTGTCAAAAATTTAACTAATTGGAAACTTTTACTATTAATTGGTGACATATTACTCTGTGCCTCATTAAGTTGTTCAACAAGTGTACTGATAACAGCTAGGTACATTAACCCTGATTTTCATGGAAGAATGTTTTTTGTTAAAATCCTTCAGGGACATAGTGTATAAAGCACATCACAGATTTCCATGGAACATGATCAATTCTAAATGACAATTTAGAAAAAACTATGAACACTTGAAAGAAACTCAGTCAAGAGGGGGAAAAATATTGAAAGGCCCAAACAAGAAAACTTGAAGTTTGAATTGGTTAAAGATGATAAAAATCTAGAAGATAAAATGAGATGGGAATGAACACATCAATATTGTTCTGTTACTGATTACAACATGAGAACATGAGCTTCATCTGCCCACCTTCCTTGACCAATGTCCCATTCAGTAATTGCAACTACTCTTTTCCTTAAAAAACAAGATGCCCTCTGGAAAGATG
This sequence comes from Ctenodactylus gundi, assembly GCA_004027205.1. Classification (NCBI taxonomy): domain Eukaryota; kingdom Metazoa; phylum Chordata; class Mammalia; order Rodentia; family Ctenodactylidae; genus Ctenodactylus; species Ctenodactylus gundi. The sequence goes on from PVKB01003777.1 coordinate 25,748, forward strand.
TCCACAAGATGTATCGCTGTGTCAAATAGCTATTTTCAGTTTTTTGAAGATTGTTCTTATGTAATGATTGTGCTAATTTGTAGTCAGAAAGAAAAACTGATTACCATGAGTCTAATGCTAGCCTGGGCTGTATATGAGCTCAAGATCACAAAGAAAGAATCTATTTAAAAAAAAGAAGAAGAAAGAAAAGAAAAAAATGGAATCATTTGTAGGAAAACATCACATGGTTTCTGTAATCTGAGAAACCAAAAATATGAGCAAAAGAGCAAAATAAAAAAAATAATGGTAGGAAATATAGAGTTAGATTGTGTAGAGAGGAAAAGGGGATATGAGAAGAAAGGAAAGGTTGGGCAGAAAAGGAAGTAGCAATGATGAAGTGGCAATATGTACATCATCAATTCATCAAGTTTAATGCAATTATTACATATCTCAAATATATACTAAAAATAATTTGAGGGAAACGAGTGGATGACTCTCCCTTCTTTAAATATGAAAGGCTATTGATCTTTTATGAGATACAAATATAAAATAGTTTGAATTTCTCTCTGTAGTAATAGTAGACCAAAAATGCCCAAATTTTGCATTACTCCTCAGCCTCTAAACTTTATCTAACATCCATTTTTTTTTTCCATTTTGGCTTCATATCTATCCTTGAATATTTTAGTGAAATGAAAGTCTCAGTTATGTTGCCAGCATTGCTCCAACGAAGACCAAAGAATCTGACAAATATCATATACTGGCAGAAGAAATTCATGAGCAGGCCTAGCTGGATTGGGTCCACTGAGGATTTTGGTTCACCAGTAACTGTCTCTCGGAGCCAACAGATTCAACTTAGAAATTCAAGAGGGCTGATTTCCTATGGGCTGGCCTATATCAATAAGAAATAAGAATAGAAAAAAAAGGTAAATAACTCACACTTGCATGCCCCCTAAAATTGATCCAAGACATACAAGTTTCAAAAAGACCCGTTAATCATTCCTCACAAAATAGTTGAACAAGTCATGTTTTCTTCAAAGCTAGATTTGAAATAGTTAGTACAGTCTCTCGGTTCAAATATATTCCCTGCCTTGTTTCCATTAGCCCTTGTGATTTTTTTCCTGAGATTGCAACTTTTCTAAAACTGCCATTTTTGTCTCAGCCTCTGGTTTCTAGAGAACATACACTAAGAAAAAATAAAGTAGCAACTTCTCAGTGTGATCTCTAAAAAATAAAGTTTCTGCATATCCCCAATGTTGTTAGCAAAACTTAAAGATTAAGAATTTTCTATTATAATTTCATATCTCTTACAATGTTTTTTCTTTCTATTCATTTAGAATCAGAATAGAATGAAGATTTATGCATAGCACTAGATTATCATATATATTTAGTTTACTTAATGTAAATTATCTTTCTCTCTTTTTATATTTTGGTTTTCTGAAGTATCCTAGCAAATATTCCTGTTCCTACTTTATGGTGGTAATTAACTTATTCTACTGTCCAATCTGGAGAAAAGTGGTCTGAATCTGTTCAAGCTCTCTAAAGTACCTGAATTTGTAGATATTTGTGCTGAGAAAATAAGTTTTACACAAGTATGGATAATTTTCCAAAAGAACATTGAGTAAAAATGATTATAAAAGAACACTTCACTTTTTGCTACTTGTTACTGGGATCATTTTTAGAGAGTTTATAATTCTTCATAATTATTACTATGGTCTGTCATATTTTATCATTCCTGTTTGTCAAAAGTATCTAAAATGTAGAAAATTTGTAGTATTTTGGAGGAATGTAAGGTGAGTAAGAGAAGAGATTTATTAGCTTACAATGGAAGAGACACTGAAGTTAAATGTTAATAATTTGTAGGCCTAATACAGACAGCGTATTTCAGTAGTCTTTGTTTATCGCTAATACATTTTGTGTTTCTTTGCTAGCAAACATATTTTAGAAGTTGTACATTGATTGACAAACCTGTTCATTTCTGTGGGATAGCACTCTATTTTAATTTAATCTGGTATCACTTAGCAGACTTTAAAAGGGAATGGTAGAAATACTGCCTCCACTTACATCCTTTAGCCACGCCCTCCAAAGACTCTCAGTGATTACGCAGAGACCCAATGAAGGATAAAAATGATTTCTCCCTTTCCTTAAAAGAAGAACAGGAGGAGATCGGGACGCAAAAAAAAAAAAAATCTTAATTTCATAGAACCCCTTTGGACATCAAAATCCTCCACAGGTTCCATCTATTACGCTCTGTAATTTTTGAATGCCAATTATTCTAACCACGATTTATTTTCTCTTTAATTTGACATTCTTTTCAATTTTTCAAACCATGTAACCTCTAATTTACAATTTGAAATTAAATAGTTTAAACTGTAATGTCAGAAACAATATTTTCAGAGACAAATACTTTGTGATTTATTTTCATAAATATATTTCTTATATCTTTAATATGCTACTGTCAGATTTTCTGATGTTTTCTTATTTTGAACTTTCATTTCCTATTGATTTTATTTGTTTGTTTCATCTTCCTTCTTTGTTGCTCTAGTTTCAACAAATACATATTCTTTTTAGTTTTATTTATTTCCATTGATGGAAATTAAGTCTGCCTATTTTCTTTTAAATTAACTTTAAAAATAAAATATAGTTCCTTTTACATCTCACTTTTTTCCATTTTTTCAATGTCTCAATTTAATCCAAATAGTATCTTTAATTGAAATCTTTGGCAAAGTGTCAAAGCTTTTAAGTATAAAATGAGTAAGTACTGGAAACCTAGTGTACAGTCTGGTGAGTACAACTAATAATAAGTTATAATATGTAAATTTTCTCAATAGAGTTCAAATGTTCTCATCACATCACATACATCAGAAGTAACTATACAAGATTGACATGAGTAGCTTGAGTGTTGTAATAACTACACAGCAGTATATATAGACGCAGACATAGGCATGCATATATATATATATATATATATATATATATATATATATATATATATTTGAATTATCTATCACAACTTAATTATACATATTTATTGATAATATTTCAATAAAGCTGAAAAATTGCCTGTGGATTTTAATGTGATACTTTTTTGTTTATTCAATAGTATTGGGGTAACCCACATTTCCCGGATCCCCTTCTAATTGGCAGAAGCTTTACCCACTTTCTTTCCCCTTCTAGTTTTCTTTCTCCTATTATTTTCCCAATAAAGTGTTTGCTTTCTTAAATATTAATATGATAAAGTCTATAGTCATTGTTTCTATCTTTGATATTCTCTTCATGATAAATTAGTGCAATTGCCACCTGATAAATTCATTTGAAGTTGAAAATCTTAGGTCAGAAATATATATAATTCACCTAACCTACTGTACATCACAATTGAGCAGCACAGCCCATCATGAAGGATGACCTGTTCACCCTAGCGACTGTGCAGCTGACTGAAAGCAAGAGCACAATTGCATCTTTTTGGCGGTCAAAATTGCAAAATTCAAAATTGGAAGTACATCTCTTATGATTACCTGTCATAGCTCACACTGTCACATTTGGAAACTCAAAAGACAAGCCACTGTGTCTTGGGGAAAACTATGTATGTACTTCAACCTGACATCCTGTACAGATAATTGAATACTTGTGAGTCACAGAGAGATCACTTGTTTTATAATATGCATATTGTGCTCATATGAACCCAAAGGGCAAAAATTCAGAGAAAATTCTACACAAATTGAAGTGTGTTAAGAAACACTGGATTGTGTCACCTACTCCGGGGAGTTCTTATGTCAAGTTCTTAACTCCTACTACTGCAGCATGTGACTATCTTTGGCTGTTTGGGCTTTGAAGAAGGCAGATTAAGTGAATTCTTGGCAAGGGGGTTAGATCCTAAATCCAGCATGTCCAATGTCCTTGTAAGAACGCAGTCTGGAAAGACTGGAAAAACGTGTATAGAAATTTATATCTGGGAGAAAGGCTTCAGAACAAAGCAGCCCTTCTGACATCTAGATCTTAAATTTATAGCATTCAAATTTGAGAGAAATATGTTTTAAAATTTTAAATCACCTGTCTTTGGTGCTATATTGTTGTATTCTTAGCAAACTAATACAAGTGTTTTCATTTTTTTCTCTTTTGATACTGGGTGAGATATCTTGTATACTATGAAACCATCCATATTGGTTGAATTATCTTCCCATGAATGTGTATAGCCTTGTGATTTAGGAATTCAATGAAATTCATTGTAGAGAAATGAAAAAATGATTTCTTCCATCTCTGTGAAAACGCTCATATCCTGTCACAGCAACATCTACTACAAAGAATTTAAGGACTCCTTAGCATGGCAACTTATTAATTTTATCTGCATATGTACATTAATATTTCAAAGTCTTTCTTTTGATTTTCAGAAATATTTGAATCAAATATAGTTGTCTAATGCAGTTCTATTCAGTTTACAGATACCTATTTCTATGTTTGTTGTTATTGCATTGTTTTGTTTTAATATTAAATTGAAACTACACTACATGAAACCACAGTTCATTAATTCATTGTTACATTTAATGATTTATTTAATTGCTATATATTACTCTATAAATATATGTTTTTAAAAAAGTAGAATCCAGTAATGTGTAACCTAATTCAAATAAGAATATGCTATGTGAATCATGTAAAATGTATTTTTTTAACTTTATAATCTTAACATAAAATAATTTTTGCTAAAATTAATTTGAATATTGGTGAATTTCAGTTTTTAGTAATTTTATATAAGATGGGTTGAAATATCTGTTATGTCTTTCAAAATCTTTCAAACAGAGTGAACTCATGCTCTTTATTTTCCTGTCCAGTAGACAGAGATGTTCGAAATCGGTCTGCTGACCTTAGAATTACACGTACACTGCTGGATTTAATAAATGCTTTTCTGCTGTCAATACTGATGACAACGTTTCTCCCAGTCAAAATCATTTTTTACAGTGCGGGCTAACCCAGGAGCTTTTTTCTTTACATTCTTTCACCTTCACAACTTATTCAAAGGTACAGGCAGTATTTCTCAGTTTTGGACTACAGCAGCTCTGTGAGAAAATGGCATATGTTGTGAAAATTCTTCTTCAGATGTTATTTCTGTAGATTTCCTATTGTTTAAGTGTTTGCAATTAAAAAAAATCACACTAGTTTGTGGAAAGAGCAACAAACAAGTTCATTTTAGCCAATACAAAGTCAATAACTTCATTACACTTCTGGCTCCAGAGGGAGACCAGATGTTGGGCAAATATTTTTGGAAAGAAATTCCTGAGTTATATAAAATCAGGAGAGTTGACAGTCTTTGTGTGAGAAAATAATTTTTCTCTTTATTATTACGTAGAAACTGAAGGTTTGAAAATTTGACATTTTTCATTATTTGAAACAAATTTGATCTTGCATAAATGAAAATATTTATATTTTACTGACTTCAAGTTATTATATACTGGTATTTAAAACATGAAAGTACTTCGAATTGTGCACACAAAAGGATACTTTTATCAATAACTTTGAAAATTGCAATTTTGATGTGTAACTACTGATAAAAATCAGTGGCCATGATATTTGTCATTAATTCTAATTATCATAATATGTAATTGGCAAATATCCAAGCATCACTAGACATGTTTTTGAGAAAGTATAAAATAAAATGGTCCTGACTAAATGATTACTGTAATATGAAGTAGAAAACATGGAAAACAAATATGTTAAGAATGTTGCTTATCAACTAAAAAGAGTCAATTTGGCTTACTTGAGAAAATGGTTTCTTCAGAAAACCAAGAAGCGTATGATTATACTTTTACTATTAATGAAAACACAAATGACAAACACAAATAAAACTGGAAAGATCAAAATTGCCTAACAACACATCTGACAGCACACTCCCTACGCATTGCTGTATTTCCCCTATTCTTTAAATTACTTTTTGTGCTATTTATTTCTTTAATGCATACAAATCTTTAATTTTGCTTATAATTTTCACTTTTGTGCTTTATATTTGGTATTATATCTAATATTTCAGTGTAAAGTCTAGTCTTAAAATTATTCCTAATGTCTATTTCTAAGAATTTAATAGTCTCTATTTTTCTATGCTGAAGTCTTTTGTACATTTAATTTGACTTCAAGTATATGATATCACTTAGTGTTCAATCCACTGCTTATGAGTATTCAAATTTCCCAGCATCATGCAGTTAAACTTTAGCTCTGCAACTCCAAGAAGATAGTGCTAGGGAGTGTCTGATTACTAGATAGTATATGAGTAATGAATTTAATTTTTCTTCAGGAATTATAGTTGAAACATACAGAAAACCATAAAAATTAAACTTCTACAGATGTTGAGACAAATTACAGCTACAGAGTAGTGTAAGAAAATGTTTGCAACTAGACTCAAGATTCACATATACACTGAATAAACACTATGAAGAAGCGATTTAAAAGTGCATAGTCAGCAGATCAAATATCAAAAAGAATGAAGAAAGGATAAGAAGCAGCTAAGGTGTAAGAATTTTGACTTAACAGACGTGTGATAAGAGGGTTAGATTTAGTGTGGAAAGATTCCTGTAAGGTACTTAAGAGCAAAGGCTAATTCCAGGAGAGCTCTTGTGCTATGCATAGCCAATTAAGAGTCTATGTCTGGAATATCGGTTGAGAGAAATTTGAGACCATTCTTAGGAATCATGAGCTTCTTGAACAATAGAAGGATGAATTTATTTTAATCAATGTTGATTTTTTATGTCCTTTAAATATTTAGATGATTCTTCTGGTTTCGAATAACTTTGCCTAATTATCTAACTTGCCCTTACATATTTACTTAGTATGTCATGGATTTCATTATGCATTAAAATTTTCTAATGGTGAACCGGGGCAAAATAGCACTAGCTCTTACATTTTTTTTTCTTTTTATACTGTTAAATCTACTTACACACATTAATTAGTTTAGTCATTTGACTACTGAGAAATTTTGCTACCATTAATTAACAAAGTAAAAATGTGTCTGCTAATTTTTAATACTAAAGAAAATTCTTTGAAAAATCTTATTCATTAAATATTTAAACAAATCATAATTGCTAAAGGAACTGTGGTACCTTATCTTAGTCAGCGCTAATAGTCAACAGAGAGATCCTTAGGTTAAATGAAGACTAATGTTCAAATAAATGAATTGTAATTGGTAACAATTTTTCATTCAGTTAATTCTTCCATGGCAATTTTAGATACTGAAATGTGACAATTTAGCCTTACAGCATTCAGGGTTTTCTTTTAATATCTGTTGCAATCATTAGTCTGGCATATAATAATGTTCTACAATCCTTTTTAGTATGAGCTGCAAATCATTGCGTAAGACCCATTTATTTAATGATCTTTTTGTATAATATTTTTGATTCTGAATATAATAAAGATATAATTGTACACTAAGACATCTAAGTGGTATTTACTCAGTTCAATCCTGTTTAATTCTTCTGTAAATTTAACTTAGAGAAGCAAAGTGATAACTTGCAAGTACTGTCACTTGCTACTAAGGAGAGAGAAAATGATTGAGATGAAAATATGACAATTCACCTGATCTATTATGACCTCCCATGAGGCTGGTACTAGCACTAAGTAATTTGCTGACAAAGTGCTATTGTTTATAATATAATTGACTATAAATAATCTTGTTTTATATATCAATAAATCATGCTAACTGGCACAGCTTTGGGAAATGAAAAACAAACAGTATTCCAACTACAAGCACAATTTTAATAAGCTACACTGAATAGAGCACTCGTATCTTTCTATCACATCTTGTACAACTCTGGTAGCGTGGGAGATATCAGAGCATAATTGATGAAAACCTAACGTAAATTTTAGTGCATGCTTTCCTAAATATTTTGCTGAATTTTTACTCACCTGTGCTTTATGTTTGACAGCAACACTCTGAAAAAAAAAAAATCAATGTGTTTTTCTGGATCCCTAAGTTAAATTTAAATGAAAAATAAATTTATTAGGGGGAATTCTGCAGCGGGTTGGGGTAGTCAGGGCAGTAAAAGCTCTAAGGTTCAAGAGATAAAAGTATGATGTAAGTAAAAGTGAGGAAGAAATAAAAGATGTTTACGCTGATGCAGATCTGGCTAAGGTCGAAGCTGCTGTCAGGAGGATCTTGTATTTCTGGGAATGTCTCAGTGTCCTTACCGCAGTCAGTCACTGACGGAGGGGTCCTTGTGAAGCACAGGTTGATGGGAATGCAGCCACGTGTTTTCAAGTGCAGCACTCGGGTATACCCCTCGCAGAAGGAGACCTACAAAGCATCTCCATAGTAAAAGTCAGTGCTTTTTTTTCCCACTTGCACATTTTTACATAATGCTTTATTATTATTGCTTCTGTGGTTAGTATCACCACTAATGCCATCTTCATTCTCTTAATTGTTCACTGGGCGTTGGTCTTGCTGCTGGATTTTGAAAAAGGGCTGAAAGCCACAATTACTGAGGGTGTGAGCATAATTACAGCGGCCCTGGGGACAAGGATCAGAAAGCGGTTTGGCAGTTTCGTATCAGAGCATAGTGTTTCAAATCTTAGGGTTCTTCATATTTCTGGAGGTGCAAATTTGAAGATAATTCATCTGATATTGTCTACTTCACTAGAGCTAAAGATGTTCAAGAATCGTCAACTTGATTACCTCACTCTTCTCTGAGATGTACCACATCTGGGCAAAATCCAGCCAAGTGTTTACCGCGTTCTGTTTCGCAGTGCAAGACTGCCTATCACGGGACGAGAGGCTGAGACAGCACACACAGGCCAGTACACCCGTGCTATCTCTCTCTCCAGTAGTTTGTGTGCGCGCGTGCCCATTCCACCGCCATCTTTTTGGCTGAGGGAATTTAGTTCACCAGCTGGAAGAATAACAGAAAAAAAAAATCCTGATGCAGTCACATTGTCAACTTTTAAAGAACATTTATCACCATGTCTGTATTTTATGTTAAGATTGTCTTCAATACTCATTCTTACATTCACTTTTATTAGGTCTTAGCTTTTCTGGGTTTCTTACACTCTTTTAAAGTATTCAAAATTTTGTAATTTTTTTCACATTTTAGTGAGATGTATGGAATATGTTCATATCCAAAGCACTTATCACACTTTAGTGTGCTCCATGTATACCACGGGTCCCATGCTAGCTATCGTTATCAAGTTGCTGCTCGAGTTAGTTCACCGCCCTCACACCCAGCTGAAGGGAGCTAGTGGAGCTCTGGCCTGGACTCCCTGAGCTGTGCCATGCTATTAGTAGGTTTTGATTTTAGCAGACAGATTCTAAAAAGCTTTAAAGTAAATGCATGTTAATAATACTTCCTACCTTATTATTATTATTATTTACCTTTCACAAATTGTATTAATAAGGCAAAGCCTTTTTCTGTTTCTCTTTGTCACTCTTTCTCTTCACTAAAAATCTTGAAATAAGTCACCCAAGCTTCCCTGGCACACAATTTGTATCCAGCCTCAGCCTCAGCCTCACGAGTGCTGGGATTACAGGGATATTTCCCTTTTTAATCCCGACAAAAGGAAAGCAGAAACACTATAAAGTAACTAAAAAACAAAATATTCACTTGCAAAGTGCTTACTTCTCTGAGACTCTGAGAAAACATGTTTCATAAAACATGTAAAAACCGGGTAGGGCAGAATGGAGTTTGAAATTGTGAGAGAGTGTCACAGTACTGCATGTACTTGCAAATATTTATTTCTGTGAAGCTATATACCTCAACTGTACATCTTCTTATTTTATTTTTGATATTAGAAATTTGCTCTGCCTAAAGAATTTTTCAAATATGTGAAAAAAGTTGATAGGAGAAAAAAAGTGAATATTAATGCCAATCTCTTAAATTCTCTTTGAATTCATGACTTAATCATAAATGTATGCATATTCTTTGAAGCTATCCTAGGAAAATATTTTAACTGGCTGAGTAACAATAATTTTCTGTGCCTCAACTATAAAGCACACTGTCTTCGACTTTGCAACTTAATGACAGGTACTATGTTGAAGTCTTGGTTACAAGAAACCAATGTAAGTTTTGGACACTCCTTACACTTTGAGGTAACTGTCAAATTTCATATTGCATTTATGTCACAATTGAGACTTTGTTAATAATCCACATTATTTACACAAATTCAAATATCTTTGATACCCCTAAAGTAGTTACGATACTTCCTAAAGACAAAGTAATAATTACATGTGCATCATTACTTCACTAACTAGCAAAGATGCTGATAGAGTGTCGATCATTTCTGCAGCTTTTTCCTGATGTAAGCTACAACCTCCTTCTGGGCATGTGGAGATTTCAGACAGAGGAGAGAGGGAAGTCTCTCTTAACATCTATGCATTTTGAAATCCTCCACAAATTCTGCATCCTCTACTCAAATGTCTGCCTTTTTATCAGGGTGGAATTTGTTTTTCTCCTCTTTTTTCTCTCTTTACTACCATTGCCTGCACATGAAACACACATGAAAGGCTAAAAAAAAAAAAGTAGATCTTTACTTAGTTTGTGATAATTATAAGAAGACCATATGGGAGAAATATTGTTGAAAGAAAGACACTCAATCTCACAAGCAGAGTTGCGCTAACACACCCAATAGTCATCATTTCCCCTAACTTGACTGACTTCATTCTTTGATGTCTTGTATGTTTGGCTCCTGCTGGCCAAATTACCAAGAGTTTCCATATGTTTTCTACACGTTACAGCTTTTGAAACACACTGCCCTCATCTGCCACTGAACTATTTGGGCCTTATCTGCAGGCAAGATTTTTTATTTTTTTTGACAGTGCTAAAATTTGAAATTCAAGATGCTCTACCACTGAGATACATTCCCAGCTCTCAATTCTTTTTCTCTCATTTTCTGTGTCTTATACCCCATCAACTCTCACCTTGAGATTCTACTGCCTCAGCCTCCTGAAGAGGTGTATTATAGGCATGTTCCACCATACCTTACTCATTTTTTTTAATTCTAAATTTTTCTCCAATTAATGTGATAGTCAATAACATCAGGTCTGATCATCTGGCTTGCTTTCCTGGCTGGGTCCTCCCAAGAAACACAGGAAGATGTTGAGTTTTGAGTAGCTGCAGGTTAGTTCATCTTCTTCAATTCATATAAGCACTCAACTTAAAAAAAAAACAACTATGTATGCTTTGTTTATGTAATAGAGCAACACTTAGGCAGCATTTATTATTTTTTTGACTCAGATATTTGAACAAAAAGTATTAAGAATAAAATATGTTTCCTCTTGAAACTTTTGTTCTGTTATATTTTTAGCAGTCACCCCAATACTGACATGCAAAATTGATCCCTAACATAACAGTTGAGCTCTCCTTCAATCTACATTTGATGTTTCAAGGCTCTCATGGCTACTTTAATTAGCATTTTACAATCTTTCTTTCAAGTCACAATCATATAGATTTTGACTTTTCAAATTAAGGAATGCTTATGACTTTTATTGCCACTAGAGTTTTGTTATATATCATATTTAAAATAACATATAAGCATTTTGATTAAGTAGCCTGAGATGCAGCCTCAAACAGGCTTTTGCTTGATTCTGGGTCCTTGTTCTTTGTGTTTGCAGAAGGAGTCTATAGAAACATTAGGCCTTATAAATGTAACCACTGTCCTCCTTTTCTACATAAATCTAATTTCTACATGGAAATCTTTCTAAAGTTAGGATCTTTTTATATTTCCTGTGACCATTCTTTCAGGCCTTTAAATTCTTTTTACTAGGGACATAAAAGCATGCTCTTTGAAGCACACTTTTGAGTGCAAACATAATATTCTTTTATTCTCTATTAAATATATTAAGTTCCTAATGTGATCTAATGTTACCTTATTGATTATTGTTGAAATAAAAGTCTAACTTTGATTATCATTTCCTAAGTGAATTTTGGAATTTAAGCTAATCCACTGAATTTCAATTCTTTTAACTTAACTGTAATAAATAAGCTATTTCACAGGTTGTGTATGAGAAAGACACAAGGCACCACTGTAGTCTGAATCATAGGGTTTCAGTAGATAATGCTTTAAGACTATAAAGATATAGCCAGAATACGGTTTTCCTTATTTCTAAGAGAACGGAATTGTTAAAGAGAATTTGACTTCATTTCTAGATTGTTATCATACTTAAAGGATGGTTAATTATAACTGTGTAGTTTTTTTAAAATTAAGTTCTCATTAATTTTGAAGTACATGAAATAATGTTTTGTATGTGATATATTTATTTCATTATACTTAATTTTTTGTCTTTTTAAATATCAAAAATAAAGTTAGCATAAGTGTAGTACTTAAAAACGAAATCTATTTTTGTATACACACAATTGAGCTCTAACTAAACAATATATAATTGTCTATAAAATCAGATATCTATATGCACTTAAGACAGAAATTAGAAAAAAATATCTAAGTACCGGATACTGAAATGTATACATGTTCATTTAAATTTAAAATTCATAGGTGCCAGAAATGAACATCAACTGAAAATATTTAGATAGTTTCTGTAAGGATACAAACAATACAAATCGAATGAATTAGGTTCCATGTTGAATGTTAAGAGTTAAGCCAAAGGCAAACAACTGAAATATCAGTAGAAAAATGAAAGAGGCGACTTATTTTAAAAGAAGACATGGGTAGGGTATTTTAAAGAAACAAATGAATTTTTAAATATTTAAAATATTACATTAAAAAGTGCGATTGCATCACACCAATGCAGTAAAGCCTCCATATATTCTTACATTCTTCTAGAACTGTGCAGAATGCAGGAGTGTGTGTTGTGTGCTTTTGAACTCTGATGTCTAACTACACTCTCAAGTTGTCAATTTTCTTGTCTAAGCTCTTGCAAAAGTCACTTGTTATTTATTTATTTATTTATTTATTCATTTATTTATTGGTCTGCTCATGTTTCCAGGGATCAAGAGCAGGGTTTCATACAGTCTAAGCACCTGCTCTTTCGTATTACTTCTGTGCCTATATCAAAAAGATTTTAAGCCTAATATTTCAATGAATCATAAAAATGACTTCAAAATAACTTTTATGAAAGTCAAGCACTCATATATTCAATATTTCCCATTCACTAGTGAAGCTTTACCATACTTCTACCTATATTCATTTTGAAAAAATAAAACTAGTCTACCACTAGCATAATGTCCCAAATTTTTCAACAGATATTCTATATCTTCACCATTTTTCAAGATAATCTATTGGCCCATTGGCTTAAATTTAGATAAATATAGTATCTTTAAAACTTAAACTAAGATACTATTTGATTTTCTCATTAAGTCTCTCATGTACTGTTATAGTTTAGATCTGAAATGTCCCCAAAAGCCTTAAGATTTTTAATGTAGTGGGACAAGTATGGAACTGTGTTTTGTTGGGATGTGTGGTATATGTGGAAGGGATGAATATTTGGGGCTAAACATCAACTTGATGACTTTCAAAATCACCCTGGGGCCAAGGATTTAAGAGTGGATGATTGACTGTGGGCCATAGATGAGAGATCACCGACGCACCCTAGAGGGTGCATAACAACTGGCAGCTTGAACTATGTACATAAAGGAAGGAAGAAGAAATATTGTCAGGGCTTCTTACAGGAAGAGTTCCAGCCTTCACGTTAGTCCCTAAACATCAAATCGCTCCTCCTTCACTTAGCTTTCTGACTGCCACGCCATGAGGAGAATTTCTCCAGCTAGACCTTCTCCATGTGCCCCACCATTGCTGACTATCCATGCATGGACTGTGAGAGATTTTCTGAAACTGTGAGCTAAAATAAATTTTATCTTGCTTAATTTGTAGATATCTGGTGATCTGTGCCAACAATAAGTAAATCCCTAAGGCAACTGCTAATCAAAAAGATTCAACTTTGCAAATATTCACCTTCTGAAATTGATCAATGATTCATTTTCAGAGTCACATGGAATGCTAGTTTTAACTTACTTTGTTAGGTAAGAATACTAAATATTGCAAGGAAACTTTAAAGAAATCCACAGATGCTGAAATTATCAATATTAAAAAAGAAAAAAATTGCAAGATGCTCGTTATGATGTGGGGATAGAGAAACTCTTCTATAGTGTTAGTGGGAAGACCAATTGGTACAATGAACATGAAAATTAATTTGAAGATTCCGCAAAACACGACAAGAGATCTTCCATTTGACCTAGCTATGTTTTTTTTTCTGTGATCTTTCCAAAAGACTTAAAGTGCTCACATACTAGAGATAAACACATATGTTTGTTTGTAGCAGCATGTCTTGCAATAGCTAAAAGGCGGATGTTGCCAGTACATCCACCAACTGATAAATGGATAAAGAAAATGCAGTGTATTCACAAAATGCAGTACTACTCGGCCATAAAGAAAGATAAATTTGAACCCGTTTGTTGGTAAATGGCTATACCATAAGACCATTATGCTTAGGGAAGTGAATCAGACCAGAAATATTGTGTGATTTTTCTAACACTGTAAATCCAAAGTATAAAGAAGTAATAGAACCAAGCAAACGAGATAGCAGGAGGTAGAAGGCAGATTTGTGAAAGGGGAGAGAGTAGTCATGCAAACAGGAAGCGAATGTAAAGTTGATGGAATAGGTATGTGCTCAAACTCCTCAACTTTAATGTAACTATTCTGTACCATAATCCCATATGTCGAAAAATGATAACAGAAAAATATTGAAAAGTTTCAAAATAAACGTAGCAATATTTACTAAAATATTGTCAACAATTTAATTTTGCTTTTTCTCTATCTCTGCAGTACTGAGGATTTTACTCAGTCCTCTACACTGTCTTTCTTAAATATTTTTATTATGAAGCAGGTTCTTTTTAAATGGCAGGTTCCTCAGATTAGATTCGAACTTCAGTTCTCCTAACTGAGCATCCCAGAAGGATGGGATCGTGGACTCAGTACCACCATACCTGCCATTAGGGACTGGAGGAAGAGCTCAGTGATTAAAACCTTGGCCTGGCAAACTCAAGGTCCTGATTTCAACTCCCCAAGACCACACAAACTGAGAGTGCTGGCACTTGCCTGTAATCCTAGCACTCGGGAGGCAGAGATAGGAGGATTGTCTTGAGTTCAAGGTCAACCTGGGCTCTTTAGTGAGTTGAGGAACAGGCCGGAATGGAGAGAAGGAAGCTGTGTAAATAAAAATAAATAAATAAATTTTGCCATGTTGCCAGATTGTTTTCTAAGATTAAGGTGTGTATTCTAAGATGGCGAAGAGAAATTGTTTGAAAATATTACTTCCTAAATCAATTTTCTTGACTAATATATCTAATATAACTAATATAAATTCTTTCCTCATATTGTGGCAAAATTCTAAATGGAAAAATACGATTAATCTGGTATCAGCACAAAAGATTTGAAGTGCTGTATTAGTACTAAGCAGTAATGTATAGATCTTAAAAAATATAAAGTAGCAATTATATTGCACTAATGACACAAATAACTGCTCAGATGAATTTGTTGTTATTTTCTAGTCTTATATGTGATTGACTAAGAAATATTGTATGTATTTAATAGCATGCAATTTGTTGAATCAGTGTTCATAGAAGTTGAGAAGTGATTTTCATAAACAAACTGATTAGCAGTACATTGCCTCATGTAGTTATATTTACACACGTGTGTGTGTTTGAACAACACTGAATATCTGCTCACTTACTTTCTAGTATTGGATATATTATTAGTAACTCTAGCGGCCTTATCGTACACTCAGTCCCCAAATTTATTTTTCTTCAAGCAGAAACACACGATCCATGACTAAAGGCTCCTAATTCAATGCATCATCAGCCCCTGGCAACCACAGTTTCACAATCTGATTTTAGAAGCTCAATTGTTTTTGGATACATATGTCATACCCACCCAATTAGTATTCATTTTTCTCTGTTTGAGTCATCTAATTTAGTGTCATTTTTCTGTGTCAGGCTTATCTAACTTCATGTCATTTCCTCCAAGTTGACTCAAGTTTTCACAAATAGCAGAATATCTTTCATTTTAATGTGAATAATATGTAATATTCCATGGTATGTATGATACACTTGTGTATATAATCTGAGTTGTTTCTTTATTTGGCTATAGTAAATAAAGCTGTCAGTGACATCGTAGGGTAAATATATTTCCAGATTGTCACTTAAGGCTGAGCATGTAGCTCAATGTAGACTTACGGAGCATGTGTGAGACTCCAGGTTCAATTCCTAGAACTGCAACAACAAAAGACCAGGCAGCTATTTGAGATAATCTAAACTCTGATGTGACATCTTTTTTCAGGTGACTAATCAAGATACTAAGTATCACAAAATAAGCAATAGCAAAAAATAATCTTTTAGATGGTTGGTTCAACTTTATTACACATGATTTTCATTTAATAATTTCTTGGATTATAAATATCTCAGTCACATGATACATAGGAAATATATATATAATATATATATATATATATATATATATATATATATATATATATATATATTATATATATATATTCTAAATTCTAGAAAAGAAAAACTAATTATTATATATCCAACATATACATTAATGATTGCTGAAATTGAGACTTGTTCCATATCTATCTAACATCACCAAAAACTCTTTCGACATTTATTTTCATTAGAATTTTAAAATGCACAGACTATTTTTTTTGTCACTAAGTCATTACTTTTAAGCTGTTTCTGGATTTTCACCTTGGTAAAATAAATCCTATTTGAGGATGACCTTCCCATAAGTCACAAGAGGAAGATATTAGAAGATATTACTAAGCAACTTGCTTGAGGAGCAGGTTTTAAAAATTGTGTATTATCATTTCTGTCTACACTCACAGACAAAAATCTTCTGAAAACAATTTTGGAAAATGTCTTATTTAAAAATTTAATCTTTCTTCCTCTGGGTTAGGTTTTATTAAAAGATCATTTATTCTGTACCAACAACACAATAACCATTTAACCATTTAAAAAGAAAAAGAATGTTAGTATTTTCTCTGAGACTTTTCTCATGTATTCGAATTATTCTGGGGACCCTCTAGTCTACCAATATACTAGCATTAGTTTAACAATATTCCACACATACAGCAGATTCTTGTTGAACTAAGTTTAAGTCTTCTTAAGTCATTGGATTTTTATTTAAAAGTAACGTATGAAGGATGGAGTTTTAGAAATATAACTTTTGCATGTGTATTTGTGTACACACGCATATATGAGGGTGCTTGTTTGAATTTTTATAGTTTATTATTAGTTCCGTCATTGTTCTGATTTTCTGTTTGAACAGTTTTTTTTAAAGAAAATATCTTTCCGAAATCCTTTGTTACCTTAAGGTTATTCATGTAGCCCTTTCTGTGAGCTTATCTTAACTTCAATTGTATACACTCTATTCTGTTGTAACCGACGTGTTCACTAATACAAATTTAAAAAATTGAGCCTTGATTTAACATTTCAGTAGTGATCTGTTTCCAACATCCCCCCGATCGCTTGATGGCTTTGCATAGTGAGCACGAGCTATTGAGCATTTCTTACTCTACCTTTCTTGACCTCTATATTTGTCTACTTTTTCATTTTTCTTTTGTGTATAAATGGAAGACAATTTGAAGTCAAGCTTCGTGTGTTGTAAAGGCTAATTAAGACCTCCTATTTTAATATTTTAATTGCAAACTTAAATACTTTTAATATTAGAGACTATTTGCTGTTGACATATTATTCTGTTTTCTTTTGAGACATTTTAGCCATAGGAATACTTATTTTGTTGATTTTCCATGTATGTCAGTTATTACATAGAAGACTTGGTCAAATAAGTCACTATATAAAATATTAATAATATCCACTTATTCAATCCAGTCTAATGTTATACACACTTTTAAAACAGTTTCTTTCCTAATCACTTTTTGAGTCTTTATTCTACCTTTATATGAAGCCTTTAAAGAAATAAATACAAATAGTAACCATATTTTCAAAAAAGCAATGTTTATGTAACTCATTTATTTTAAATTCTAGAAAACTCAGAACTTCACTAAATTTACTGATTTTATTTTTCATTGGAGCCAAGAATCTTATTTACACAGTGCACACTTGCTTACACAATGTGTTTTTATATCAATGCTAGCTTTTCATAAGGTCAGTTTTTAAATGTAATTCACTTAATATATCTCTACTACTGTGTTATATCATAGGCATTTAGTGTTCTTAATCTCTTCAACAGCTAACCTGTCTGTACCACATAGCAACATATCACATCAGGCATTCACTGATGATCAACCAGATATGCATCCCAACGTTAACCAATTCAAGAAATCCTTGATGAATTACATCTAACGCTTGTTATTTTGCCCACTTGATGGGTATGTGATAGGTTAAAGTTTCAGGTCAAAGGATCAGACAACATGCCTGCATTGATTTATTGTCTTCTTTAAATTTTTCAGACATGGCATTTTACCATCAAGGCATACAAATTCACAGGTTCCTTTAATATAATTTGTGTATTGCTCCAGGGCTCACCACGTCTATCTTCAACCCACTGAAGTTTCTTTGTAACACAATATGGTGCCCAGTTGCATTCCACACTTCAAACCACGAAGACAGCATTCAAACGTCTTTCTTCTCAAAATTTCTTCTTCAAAACATTTCACATTTTCACAGTACAATTCAGTCTTCCAAATCCTACAACCAACATATTCTTTTCATTGTCACACTTTAATAATCTGAAAGCATAAAATGCCATTTATATGTCCCTGATGCACTTTGAAATATTGTTATATTTTGCACATAGAGAAAATATTTCATGATCCCCCTTTGCCTATAGATTAATATTTCCATCTGGTGTAATTTCCTTTCAAACACAAGAAAACCTTTTAGAATTTCCTGTGTATGGTGTGCTTTCGCTAAAGACAGACTTTTCGTTTAATACTCTAATGCTCTTTGTGTCATAAAATATTCAGGGGAAACACAAAATGGTTATCTTTTTTGCCATTTTTATATGATGGATGCAATTGATAGATTTCTAATTATTAATGAAAAATCTCATTCACTGAAAATTTGAGTAAAATGTTACTAATATAGGCAAAAGTATTAGAAATAAATGTCAAAAATATCATATACAGTTTTATTAGTATGTGTTTGTGTATATAATAATTATGTTTTGGGGGATAATTATATATATATATATATATATATATATATATATATATATATATGTCATTTTAAATATTTATTAACTTAGTATCTGTAGGATATGTTTTCTTAAGTTCATGTTAAACTAGATTGCCAAAAAGAAAATATTTTGTTGAATACTATTGTTTAAAGAAATTAATATAAATTGTTTTGATGTTTCAACGTTATATTAGCAATACTATGAACATTTTATTAGTTTAAACACTGTGAAAACCACATATTAAGTTCAGAACTGTATTGTTAAAATAATTGAAGCGTTGGTTTATATGGTAGTCAGTACATAAAACAGTGTTTTACAAACTAATTTACCTGACTGTGTGTTGGCACAAACATGTGTGCAACCAAGCATATTTTTGAATTCAAATAACAGGTTGATATTTTTTGACCATTTATTTCGGTTTTTAGCGTCTTATGAATTATCTTTTCTTCATTGAATATCTTTTTTTCTGTGTAATATCATAGAATCCAAGGACTTTGTTAAAGGAAAAAAAATCTGTGGTATTATCCTGCATTAATTCAAACAATTTTCTGGACCTTGGTCTTGCAGCTTTATAGAGGGTAAACATATTAAAATATATTAGTTGAAGATTTTTGAAAAAGACTTTTTTTTTTAGTTAGGTTATTTGTGGGGTTTTTTGGGAATCAATTCACATTCAGTCATTTCTAGATTAAGAATTTATAAAAATCTCATTATTTTCAAGAGATTCGTTATATAAAGAGGATGGAAATACACCCACAGAGAATTTGGAACTTGCCAAGCAAATGAATACATTTGTAATTGTGTTTATACATAGCAATCTTAGTTCAAATTTGTCTGTAAGATACATAGAATATAAAATTTTAGTCACTTAACAAATGAAAGTCTTTTGCTTGCATTTTCCTAAATTATGTACGTTTAAAATTAGTTTCACATTCAAAAGTCAAAAATTGGTATTTAAAATTAATATAGGAATCTCACTCATTTTATAGATTGATTTCTTCGTATTAACCATTTTTTTTCTAGACGCAGCTGGTCCCGACATAGACCAGGCATGTCAATGATACTAGCATAATTAAGTTTTACTTCAAAATATATCATCTGTGATGAGAACACCTAGTCTTAAGTGACTTGTGAGTGTGAACCAATAATATCTTTAGTGAGTCTTGAGTATATGCGAACTAACAATTTCTTGGTTGATTTCAATAATGCCTGACGACCATGGAATCTCTAAGTCTACCATATTGTGTCATACCCAAAGCACAAGTATCCAGGAAAGTTAGGGGTTGTGGGAATTGAGGTTGTTTAAAGTTCTCGAGCCAAATACAAACCACTGGAAATGAAAAAGAAAAATCTATAGATACCTAGCAAGAATATCTTCTGCAGCATTTATGAAGGTAATATCTAACACAAATATACATGGAGGAGGAAAGAAAAATTGTTTGTCACCTTCATACCCATTTGCTACTTGTTAGATTTACACAAAACTTTGTCCACTGAGCACAATTTTTAATTTTTCAGAAAAAGGCAATTGATTCCAATACATTCAAGAAAAGACTTACTGTTAGGGACTCTTAATCTGAATTTAAGCAGACATACTTTAATTAACATCCATGCACTTATTTCTGTTAGCAAGTCATAACTTTTCTTTATTGTGGTGTTTGAACTAAGATGAAATTCAAATCAAATATGTCACTGAAGATATATTGTACATTAGGCAGTGTGAGGAAATTTTTTTCTCTAATTTTTTTTCAAGTCATATTTTCCAGTCCAAGGGAAAGAATATTTTAATTTTTTTTAATGTCTTCTCCATCCATCACAAGGGTACATGCATACTACTGATCATATGATGACATTTCTTTAAATTAAATTGCAAAATTATTCTCCAACATTATGTCAGAAACAGCAGATTTTTAGTATTTTCATAGGCCAAAGTGAGGCACAAAGAAACATTCATAGCATTTTAATATCTTTATGTTTTTCTAAATACTTTAAATAAAGTGTTCTCCAGAAAATCTAAGGAAGTTTAATGATCAACAAATCTTAATTCAAGTGACCCACCAAATTTTATCAAGTTAAAAAAATCTTCAGTAGAGTGAGATTTCATTATTTAAGACAAGAATTTTTAGGAACTCAACTAGTTAAAATTTAATTTTCAATACAAAGTACCATAATTGGCTTTGCGTGTGTGTACCTGAGTCGGGGAATCAAGCCCTGGGTAAGCTGAATGCTCTCCTACTAGGCTAAGCCCTTTGACCTTGGCGTTGGATTTCATAGCAAGAGCCAGCATTGCATGCACACTTCCCCAGGGAAGTCAATTGCATGAAGTTTTCACTAGAAAATATAAAAATATTAAAACAGACTTTTGATATTCCTCTGTAATGGCCAATGTATTTAAAAGATTTAGAGGAATTAAAAATTACTATTTACAATCTAAAATTTAGCAAAGCAACGTCATTTAAATTTTGCTCATTCCACTAAATATTAATGAACTATTTATAAAATCACCTATAATACAAATTTCTATTGTCTAGAAATATTAGTAAATTTTCCACTAGCTTTATGCAACTAAAATATCTTCAAATGCCGAAATAATTGAGAATAAAATATTTATTAGTGTTGTCAATTTACTCCGATTTCTGTGGAACTCGGTGACATAAGTTTGGCTTTTCACTTTCCATGAGTTATGCGAAGAATAACTAGTTAATTTCATTTTATAATCAACACTTCCTCTTTCTTGATGAAAATGAATTCATTCTTGGAATGTTACCCTAAATAGTAGTCCTCTATGAGTCAGACCAGGATTTTACATCTTTATGCAGAGTGGTGATGTGCAAGAATTCTGCCAACTTAAGGTATCATCTTTAATGATTAAATTACTGTATAATTGCTGTGATTGAATAGAAAGTTAGGTTATTATAAAAATATAAGTAAGTTGTGAGGTAATGAAATTTGAAATTTAGACCTTTGTGGTGCAAACAAGTTGTGAGTAAACTTCATGTGCATTTTCTTTCTCTAGAATTATGTATGATTTACAATTCATAAAAATTGTTTTAAGGAAGAATAATAATGCCTACGGTATGATCTCCCTGTCTCTCTGGGATAGTTATAAGTGCAATACACATATTATTTACTAGGGTTGCACAGCAAGAGGGTACTTAGAAGTCTCATCTTTCCTTGAAGCTGAAGGAATAGTGTCTGTACATAAAACAATATTTACTGCAGTGCTGGGAGGTATATACATATGACTGCTAGGATGGCTGATTAGGTTGTCTTACTGCACTTTCTGTGGCTTTACGTATTTGCGTTTGATGCTATTTTCTGCTCGGTTTTTTCTATTTTTTATTCTACTTACCTCAGAGACTTTCCATATTATGACTGCTTTGTACCCAAGGTTATCTGGTGATAGGGAAGAGTTAATAGGGCTGCATCTATGCTTAAAATACCTTCAGAATACTTCACCTTTGGAAAGACCAAGCTCAATTCTGCAGACACCGTGATCCAAAGTATAAGATAAAGCTTTGAACCCTCAAAAAGTAATGAGCAGGGCGATATGACCTTGAGAAAAATGAGCCAGAGAGATATCCCCAGTCTGAGTTGCCCTTACAACTGTCCTATTATCTAGTTTCAGATGGCACTATTATAGAGCTCATTCCCCATGAATGAAGGAATTATCCCCTATTAAAATGTAAATGCCCTGGAAAAGACAGAAGGAGAATTCATCTATCATTTAGACCTTAATGAGAAGTCACTCGAACACTCCAAACATTAGAGCTATTTGAGATTGAACACCGATAGGTTGGAGATGAGGCAGAAGTATTTTGGGTACCAGGAATATTAAGGGGGGAAAATGAGAACAAAATTGAAAGTTCTGAAAATCAACACTGCACAATTCACAAAGAGTTACAAGGAGTTTGAATCATGTGATGAATATCTAATGGGTGTGGTGGTTTTGAAGCCAGAAAAAGACTGTGTCATTGTGAAGCCCGGTAAGCTCACAGTTCTGATGTCTATTCCCAGCCCAACATAAGCTGGGAGTCGTAGCACATGCCTGTAATTTCAGCGCTCAAGGATCTGAAGCAGGAGGATTGCTTCGAGTCCAAGGCCAGCCTGAGCTACATAATGAATCTAGGACCAGCTGTACAACAGAGTGAGACCCTTTCTCAAAAAGTATATATATATATATATATATATATATATATATATATATATATATAATGTCTTCCCATAAAATATTAAAATATGGGCCAATGATTACATTTTATGTTAATACAGGTTAAAATAGATAAATGTACATTTAATTTTGTCTGTATTTTTCCCCATTTTATTGATATGTATAAGAGCAAAATCTAAGGTTTACAATGAAGTTGAGGATTTTGTGCACATACGTATCTTGTCAAGGTGACAAGGACTTTCCCACTCTCCTTTTGTCCCTTACCATACCCACCCCTCCCTCCCTCCCCAACCTACCCCCTGTTTCACTTTGTTTTTCATTTTAAGTTCCATGAGATAGTTGTGACCTGGGTTTCTCATATCACAGAGATCATTCGATATTTCACTTTCTGTTTCGGTACTAAAAATTTTTACATAAAATATGAAGTGTAGATATGCATGTTACTGAGGTCTCACCAACCATATGATCTAAATGCCAAAATTTTAGTAAACGTATCAGGTGAGAATACACATTCTATCTTAAGTCAGAAGCAACACGCATTTGATGTAAAGAAAATAATTACTTGAGGAAAAATTCATTTGTTTAAAAACTTGTGGTTAGTATAACTAACAAGATGGCAACATAAAATAACCAGCTTGAACACCTGCACAATCTGGAGGAAAATACTGTTTCTCTTGTTATATCTTATAGGGGTATTTTTTTCAGTTCAATCTTAGAGAAAATAGGATCCTTTATTACATATTTCTAACAATAATTCCATGGGTCTTTCATGACTGTCTCCTGATGCCCTATTGGTGTAAACCATAATCATCTTTAATCATTGGTACGTATTTTTTGACTTTTTGTGTTAATTGTACTTATTTTATGTATGTTTCAGTGTTAAAAATGCAAAAGAAAAGAAGTTTGGTTTACTAATATTTATACCAATTATATTCCTCATGTTACTTTTAGTAAGTATGCACATTTTAAAAATATTTTGGTTAGTTCTATAAAATTAGTCAAGATCAAAATTAAGAATATAAGTGAAATAATGAATTTGATAATCTTCAATTTCTATTTTAATTTGTCATGTATTGGTTTGCTGTGAAACACAGAAACTGTTCTACGAGCTTGTGCTTTTATTAAAGTTAATATTTAACGAAAAATACATAGAATTTCACTTTAAAATTTTCTTACACTTGTCGGTGTGACATTGTATTTTATTTTCAATTTATTATTAGAAGGATAATCATCAAAAATGACATAGAAAGACAAACTGTCCAAATTTTACACACCTTTTTTTTCTCTTTTTCAAAAACGAGCATCAAAACCTTGTCGTAAATTGCTTTTGAATTCTTCTGGTCCAGATGTCAGCCATCTTTGCTTATCACCGAACAAGCCACATTTGAACTGAACTGCTCGGTATCACGTTGAGGGATGTGGTTCCTGATTGAACACAGGTGTAATGGTTGATATACTGTCACACAGTCTGACGTTAACCTAAGATCTTTGTTGAAATAGTTATTACTGATGGCACGAAATGTAATTGCTAATTTTCTGCCTGAGTGGTTACATATTTTCTCTAAATCTGAAGAGTTATTCATCCTTTTTCCACTGCCCATTCCTCAGAGTTTAAGGCAGATGTGTCAGTGGTCCATGGACCAGTAATTGAACCTGTCACTTGCAATCTACCAACTTCATTCTTCAGAAATGTGACTACTGCTTTATTCACTCTCCTGCTTATTTTTCTCTTGGTATCAAATGTCTTACTTGATCCCAGCTAACCAGCGTTCATTGTTTATCTTTCAAAGAATCTGGACTCAGAGCAAAGGAATGGAATGTGACTCAAGTCTGATATTTTTTGTATTATTTCTCATGAATCTAGGTTTTCAAATGAATTATTATATAGGAGCCTAATTGTTCCAAGTCTGTCAATTGTCTGCGGATGTATAAAGTGTGGAGGCATCTGGACAAGTGGTGTGTGCTTGGAATAAATGCATTTGTCCTATTTGAATGAAAACCATAGAATGTGTCAGCCTCTTTGAAGCTACTGATGTCCTATCAGAATGCTCCTGAGTCTCACTGAGTGCTAATGATCAGTGTCTAACCAGTCAACCAGGACCTTATAATTTTGACACTTTGTTGCAATAAACTCAACGCCAAAGCATTTTTCTTGGTGTGGACTTTTAATTTCTACAGAAATAATTTAATTAAATCGTGATATTCAACAAAATAAAATGAAAGCTGGCATAATATCTGCCTAATTTAGAAGGTTTTCCATAATTTTCCAGTTATGTACTTTGTCAAAATCTTTTCAATGTGAAGTTAGGATCAAGAAAGTGCATAGTTTATTGTGCTTACAGGATACTTTTCTTACCATTAGATGAAAAATTCTCCAAAACTAAGTCCTAATACTGAAAGATTAGAATTGTAAAGCTATTGATAAAGTTACTATGGTGAAGTTTGTCCTTTTAAATGAAAAAATGATTTTAAAAAAGCTTTCTTTCCAGTGTCATGGGAAAACTAAAACTCTAGTTTAAAATGTGTCTTTGGCATTTAGTAGAACCAAATGGGTGTCATAATGGGAACCAGGAGGGATGAGGGAGCGAGCAGGAAGACCAAAAAAGGGGAAAGGAACGATTGTAATGTTGAGGGGATGCACACTTGCACAAAATACTCAAGCTCAGTGTAACCACTGTGTATCTCATATATAACCTAGTAATAATGGGAGGAAGTAATAGGTGTCTTGGTTCTTTTGCTGTCAGCTTCAAATTCTCTGCACCTGAATGTCTTAGCCTTTTAAATTGGGTAAAAGTATTCTTGTTATACTAATTGCCAATATGAGAGATAAAGAGAATAATCAATTTGGGTAACAAGAACTCATCAATGAACTCATTCATTGATGAATATACTATTCATATTGAGAAACTAGTCATAATATACTATATTAAGAATATAACCTAACCCACTACTATCTGAGCTTAACTAATTATATCCACATTGACATACTTTAAAATTAGGCTACATTTTGAGGTACTAGAGATCATATTTCAATATTTTTTGAGAGTCACACAATTCAGCTCATTACAGTTACTGTGGCATCCTGCATTTTGGATGCATTTCAAATACATGAAAAAAGCCAATAAAAAGAATGACATATGTTTTTTTATACTATACAAATTATCTACAAAAATATAAAGAGAAATCATAAGGGAATTGGCCAGAGGAGAAGGAGAAGAGGATTTTTAAAAAATTGAATAAGTTAAGGTACTACACAATGGGACTAAGCTCTAAATCTAACTAAAATATTTTGAATTTAAACTATTAAAGGAACTACAATAAGTAACTACTACAGACTGGGTCAACCACACCAGAAAAAATGTGAATATTTTAATACACTTTTGGAGGCTGAAATGTCACCATCAGCATTCCTGGTAATGTTTACATTCGTACTTCCTCTCATCTGACTATTTAGATCCTTAGCCTTTGGGCTACAAATTCACATAGCCATTTCTCTAGATACACAAGCATTTTCTTAAAAGGGCATCAAATTTATGAAGTGACTTTGATGGTCCTTAATTACCATATCAACATTTCTATCCCTAAATACCTCAGCACTGAAAATACAAGTCTTAAAAATACAAGTTTTAAGAGGCCCAATTCTGCCCATAAGAATGCTAAATAGAGGTAGTGGTTACATCATTGTGAGTAAAATACATGCCCTTCTGTTGAACTATTAACTTTTGCGTGGCCGATTTTATGAGTTTCACCTCAATAAAGACTGAAATGCATTTCTAAGATACAGTTTATTCCTACAAGTGTATATGAGTATATTCACAACTAAATAAATTGCAAATGTTGCCACGACACATTTGCATAGTGTAACTTCATGAAAATAAATTTATGTAGTGCATAAATGTAAATGAAGTAATTTCTTAAACAATATAACAATATCACATGTGTTAAAATTTTAAAATATTATCAGAAACTTTAATTTAGTTATTATGAAGAAATTTTAACCCTACATTGAATTACTAATCTATAAATTTTATCCCCCTCTCCCTTTCTTTTTAAACAAGAGTCTCTCTCTGTACTCCAGACAGGTTCTGATCTCACTATATAGCCAAGGCTGGATTCATGATTTATGACTTTTTAAATGAAATATATTCTTTGGTTTCAAAAACAACTGTTTATAAAGTTCATTCAAAGTTGTATTCTTAATTATTATCTACCAATTCACGATTACTGCTTTTCATTAATTATACACACTTGCTTATGTAAGGAGAGAGTCAATAAAAAGAGAACTAATCTTGTAACTTTCTCAATATTTTGTGAACTTCAGGTGCATACTGAAAATGAGTCCAAGTTTAAATAGAAATAATTATATACTCACCCTGGACTGTGGTCAAGTAGTGACAAATTCAATTAGTCTAATATAATGGGGGATATTTTGCCAAATCTGTCATCCAATATTTTCTCCGACATCCACTTGTCATTAGAACCTTGCACAATTAAGGCTGATGACTCTCCTACTTGTTAGTTATTATAACCTACTTTCTGCAATTAATACAATTGCATTAAAATAATAAGACCAATGTTGAGAACTTAAATTCAGTTGTAGAACTGATTAGTAACTTTTAGTACCATTTACACATGCTTGGCAACATCTCATTATTTAAGAAAACATACACTCATAAACAATGGACACCCTATTATATTTAAGACTTTAAAAAGAATTCTGATTTATTCCTAATAGATAAAGATATGATGAAGGCACACCGTTTCTGGATTTTTATGAGCCTTTGTGTGGGCGTAATCCTCGAAGAGGTGTTTAGCACCTGGCTTGCCTTCAGTGGGTAATTTCTAATACAGTTTCAATGCCCATAAATCACATTCTAAATGTCAGTTTTCAAAACTAGCCTGTCATGCTAGAAAGAACAGTGTTGATGAGGGCAAAGAAAGAAAAGAAGGCACAAAGAAAATAAAAGATGAGAAGAGGAGGAAAAAGGGAAGGGAGCAAAAAGGATCAAAAAAGAAGAAAAAAGTGAAGTAAACCGTGACAAAAATCAGAATGATATATTACATGTGTGCCTTGCATATTTGAAAAATGGTATCTTTAATTTTATATTTTCTCATATTTTATCTATAGAACTATAATTTTTGCATAATCTATGATGAAGGGGACTTTTAAATGACTGTATATAAATGAATTATTCAGCAGTCATCTGATTTTAAAATACATTCAGTTGGATGAAAAAAGAAAGATAAAAACAAGTGAATTTCCTTTCAGATATTAGGATATTATGTGATTATTTTTGTTTAGATTTGTTGCATAACCACATTGGTTTCAGTTTTTCATCTTTTCAAAGATAAAAATATTCATTTATCATTTCTAAGGTTTTTAAAGTCCTTTTATTTGCATACGGATCAGAAGCACGAATAAACCATAAAGCCGAGTATCTAGCTTTCATATGCAAAGTGTCTGGTCTAAAACAACTAAGTGAAGCAAGAAAATAAATCCTGGAAATTGATTCATTTGGGTAAATATGACAGAATTTTACTCTAACCTCATGACAGAGGATAATCAACTATGAAGTATGGAAGTATGGGAAGATTCTCCTGGTTATATTGTAACTAGTTTATAAATAATTTTTATGATTAGTAATATTGTTTAGAATGTCGTTAAAGTAAATAGTAGTGGTTTATCAACAAATCTATTGGCAGGAAAAATGAATTTGTGTGTGAGACATTAAATGTTATGATCTTGTGGGTATTAGACATATAAATAGATTTGATAGACTGAGTATTGCATGTTAATGGTCATAGAAAAGATATTGATACATCAAAGAAAACAACTATATTTTAGTTATGAACAGCTGATGGGGACTAGTGAGGTATTAGAGGAAGTAAAAGAGACATGAGTCTGCAAAGGTCTGGAAGTGGAGTGAGACATTTAAATTCGAAAGTCAGTAAGATATACAAGGAATATTGTCAGCAAGAAAGGAGATAATTAAATTTTCTAAAAATCTCTAACTCCAGACATAAAGATTTTTAAAAAGCCATCATAATTCCTGTCAGATGTTGTAGCATATAAAATTTTCCAGAATTTTTTTATAATAAAACTAATACAGGTAGAAGATAATCTTTCAGGTTAATCCTGTTTACAGAAAGCCAAAACATTAAAAAAGTCTATAATATTGATAATCTTATGAATAGATGGATGACTAAAGAAGAATAAATACAGAATTATTACCTGTCATTGCCTCTACATTTTAGTGAAAAAACTTGATTTTTAATTCAATATATTTTAAATACAAAATATAACATTGTTTTGGAAATTTAAGTATTAAATTATGATTTCATACGTAAAACCAGTCTAAAATTTTTAAAAAGCATAAACACATTATGAAAGAAAACAAAAATTAGACATAGAATGACTTATGTCAAGGATGTTTTACAATGGTCATTGAGAATTCAGTGTAACCATTGTGTGTCACATATACATACGAATTAAAATTGGGGAGGAAAAAAGAAAGAATTGCAGAAAATGTAATGAAATTAGACATTCTGAGAGAAAAGAGTGATATCATTGATGAGATATATGGCCAGTATTTTGTATGTATTATATTTATTGCTTTAAAAAAAAGATTGAACACAAAACTAGTGGCATATTTACATTTCTCTTCTCTCAGTTTTAATTTTTTACTTATTTCATTTTCCAATTGTGACTAGTTATCCATCATAACTCTCAAGAATATGTTCTGAGTCATGACAGAAATGAAATTGGTAATGTTGAGAAGCACACTTTGCTAGAATGACTGATTATTTCAGAATAAACCAAGAAATTTTTTGGTCAGTGAACTACTCCATAGCATCTTTTATGAAATAAAGTATTTAGTTGCAAGTCCTATTTTACCTGGAGGTGGGGGGCAACAATGTTTTCAGTGCTGTATTTTCTGAACGTGTGTCTTGTTTGGTGGGTGTTACAATCTTAGCAAACTCCCAATCAAAGGTTAGTTTGTGTATCTCACTTAGATATAATAAACTGGAAAAATATAAATGTTGACTAGAATTCAGCTACTCTTACATAATTCTAAGTCTATTTCCTCATAAAGGGAGCAAAATCAAAAAAAAAGAAAATAAAAACACAATCATAAATTTTTGTATTAATTAGTTTTCTTTTCTAACATTTTTATGTGGCAATTAAAATTACATTTTTCTTGAAGCATATCACCTGGTTGGAAGTAAGTACTTCAAAGAAATTCTTTCTTTAAAAAAATAATTCTGCCATTAAAGACCAATTTTATATGATTGGTATCAACTTGGTTTTTCTTCCCAAATCTACAAAGCAACTGCTGTCAACTTTTCAATATTTTCTGAAAATAACCCTTCATCAAAGCTTCTAGCTTCATACACATTACTATCTCACCATTACGTTTGAAGACTTGATTCAGGTGCCTGTGTACTGCTGAAATTTCTTGCCGTTTTCCAACCTTTTAGGGGAAAATAAAGAAGTAGAGTAGTGACCAAGAGTCACACTCAAAAAGAACAATTTTCTTGCTTTTTTCTTTTAAGAGAACATTATATATATATATATATATATATATATATATATATATATATATATATAGAGAGAGAGAGAGAGAGAGAGAGAGAGAGAGAGAGGAGTCTTGCTCCTTAGCTTTGGAAAGATACCAGCAACTCCTTGTAGCAGTGGGCTATGGGTTCACCTGGAAAAATATATTGCTGAGATGATTTTAAAACGATCTCAAGAAAATGAAACTGTGTAAATTAAATATAAAAAGATTTGTCTTCACATAGTTATGTCTTTAATATTGGTTTTTGGAAAAAGTAAAAAATGTTCTTAAGATGGGCTCATTTTTACTTCATGATATATATAATTTGCAATTTCCTCACAGAGTTTAATATTAGGATTAGAACAATTCTTTACTAAAACATGACAAGAAGGCTGCAATCATTCTAGGCTGTGTAGAAAATTACTAAGGAAAAAACGACATTTCAAATGTTAGTTGAGATAGGAGGAGAAAAGTTCCTTTCACAAAGGTCTTCCAAATGTTTACATTCGACTCTCATAGACTTTCCCGCATTTTATTGATAGCTATATATGCAATATATAATGTTTGCATTGCTCTGGAGTATTTTCTGCATATACACATGGTGACAAAATTACATATCCTTCCCCCATTCCTTACTGACCCTCCTGCCTTCTCCCCCTCCGCACTAGTTCCCATTGCTTCCCTGAATTAGCTTTATGAAATGATTGTGATCTGGGTAGAATTTTTAACATAAAATTTGCATACAAAATAAGGAGAAACTAACTCAAATCTTGTATAAATTCTTCACCAGACACTCTTAGCTAAATATAGTCTAAATGTATTGTCTAGAATTGGAAATATATATATATATATATATATATATATATATATATATATATATATATATATAATTATGAACCATTAATAAAATGCCCTACTTTATAAAAGAGCATACGAAGACAAAAGATTCATCTTTGAGTATGCAAAGTTAGAAATTGATACCTTGATTTCTAATTTCTTAAAACTGCATTTTGTAAATAACATCAATGAAAATATAATTTTCAATAAAATCCCTTATTCACTTATAACAGAAAGCTTTATAGAAGATCCAGGTTTAGCTCCCAATCACATTATTGTTTCCATGCTAAGTTTATAGGCTGTTTTCTACTTTGTGATTTTTTTTTTTGCTTTTTGCATAATCTATTTCTACTTTTCTGTTGCAACTTAATCACATTATAGTACCAAGTAGTGATACAGACCAGAAGATCTACATCTTTTTAAAATTTCAGTTATTACAGGGCAAACACTATACAACATTAATTCATCAGAGAGAAACAGTGTTAAAACATATAATTCTTTCTTACGTCACAATTGTCTTCCCAAGAAGTAGTCTTTCTTACCACATTTGATTCTCTATTCTTTTCCTCTCCTCTCCTCTGTCACACAAAGCATTTACATTTATTTGATTCACTGGAGAATCTGTCTGTTTACAAGTGCTACATCAAGTAACTTTTTCCACACCAAGTGCTTGAGTACATTCACACTTGGTGTACTTTTCTCATGTGAATGCTTAAATGACTCCATGATTTTTTTTGTGTGTGTTCTTAGTCAACTTCACTTTTTGTTTAAATACCTTGTCTCTCCTACAGTGCAGGAGACAAAGGCTTTCATTTGTTCAATACATGCCTCTATGGTCTTAAATTTGTTACAAATGAAGGTGTACATATCTCTGACTGCATACGAAATAACATCTTAGTGTGAAAAAATAGAAAATATAATCACTTTTCCTGGATGTTAATTGTGTATGTACCACATGCTGTTACACAAAAATGTAAGATGTAATCTCCCAGATCTTAAAACTTATACATGTGATCGTTATTGTGACGTTCACATTCAAAAACAGTTTAGACATAAGGTTCTAATATTTTACTGCTGTAGAGTTCACTGCAACATTGACATACATATTTAAGATATACACCTAGAGCTTTATGTTACAGTAAATTTGCACAGAAAACTAGAAATGCTTGAAGCTAATTAAATATGTAAAGAGGATTAAATAGCACTAAGACATAACCTTTGCTTCAATCAGTAGTACATTTATTTAAAATATTAAAAGATTGGAAGTAAAAGGATAAAACAAGTTTTGCTAAAGCAAGTACTAAAAATTGTTTGATTTTTTTATTGTTCTATGGAACGTGCTTGATGGTGGTCATTTAATTATTAGAGAGAAGGCTGTGTAATTGGCCCCAACAGTAGTAAGGATTTGTTCTTACATATCCAGAATAGAAAAATTAGCTTGAGGATTAAGATACATCCCTACATGACATAAAATGGCACAGTAACACTAGAGAGAAGGCTGGGTTTGCATGAGAAGTAGGTTCATGTTGATCAAGAACTCTTCTGTGGTTTCCAACTTCTTGGGCTGAGAAGTGACTGGATTCTCTGTCTCTCTAGCATGAACATGACCATTAGTCAGTTCTATTGGGGATACTCCAACCTGCTCGGTAAATCCTCTTGCACATGGATAGAATATGCATTACATATAGAAATCTCCACTTAATACACAGGTGTGTTTCTGTGTATATTATATATTGTTTTCTCACAAAATGTTTATCTATCATCAAAATAAAAAATGAATTATCTGGTTTTTAAGAACAGTTTAGAACCTAATACTTAATACAGATTTAGCATCTATGTTCAATTTAAAAAATATTCCTAGTGGTTTTGTTTCTGTACATATAAATCATATATACCATATTTAGCATATAAGAAAATTGTTGCAATTATTACTCCAAAGCTACTGATGGTTTTAGTGTATCCAATCCTTAATGCAAAGCTACTTTCTTGCAGTATGTTACCACCAGTGGGTACTGTTCTTGCAGGGATTTTAGTTGTCATATGCAATTCTGTTTTACACATTTTGTGTGCATTATATGAGAAAGAAAGCCTTGACAAGAGGACACAGTTTGAATTGTCTCTGACTCCCAAAATGCATTTTGAATAGAATGAATATTTTGAAAGAACAATGAAACAAGCAATGAGTAAAGTAACTAATAAGCCATGGAGCATGTAATTAATAAAGGAAATATTTTCTCTTTTCTATATTTCTAAGATTATGAGTTCAAGCTATTAAATACTTTAGCAGGAATGAAAAAAAAATCTGAAAACCAGTAGAAGTAGATGTGCTTATGATTAGAAGTGCACATTCTGCATCTAAGCACTAGTGAATAATAAAAACAGTGAAAACTACTTTTGTTAGTTTACATTT
Source organism: Ctenodactylus gundi (assembly GCA_004027205.1). Lineage (NCBI taxonomy): Eukaryota > Metazoa > Chordata > Mammalia > Rodentia > Ctenodactylidae > Ctenodactylus > Ctenodactylus gundi. Next base: position 59,817 of record PVKB01003777.1, read on the forward strand.
GAAACGAAAGTTCAAGAAACAAATGCTGAGTGAGTGGGTTAGAAAGATTATAAAGTCAATTAAGACTGAATATTTTCATAAACATGTGAGGCAAAAACTTGACCTTCCAATGTTAACTTGGCTACACTTCAATTTTTAGCAATAAAAACAAACTTTGAAGCTTGACATATTTTGGAATAATTTTCTTAAAAGCTGTTAAGATATAATAATTGGAACTGTGATTGTCAAGACATTCTAAATATAAAGTTAAGATAACTAGAGTATAAAATTGTACGGTAGTATGAATTTCTTTCTAGAATAAAAAAACCTTTCTTATATCATGGGAAATGAAATGGTTTGATTTCAAATTTGAATTTTATTGGATACTAAACATATATCCACCAATATCACAATTTTCTGGCAAAACAAAACAGAAGCAAACACTACGTATCGTGTCATTCCACAGCTGGCACTCTATAAGATTTTGGTACACATTTGCATTACTTTATTAGACATTCTAATATTGTTTTATTCAATCACTTTAATAGCATCACAGTCTGTGTCCTATTACTGACTTCCATGAACAGCATGAGACAATTGGGTTTCTCTAATGCAGTTGTAGATCAAAGGGGTTTATCATATAAATGAGTGTCCATAGGGGTAGAAAACTCTGATGAGATTTACATCTTTTATCTTTAAGAAATAAAGAAGTATCACCGCATTTCACAAGGCATAATTAAAATACTAATTGAAAATACTGCGCCGCGTGTGTACTGGCTGTCATCGCACATTTCCAGAGTTCCGACAGTATTTTAAATACATCTGCATAGCACGCAAGAATAGCAAGACAATACCTTTGAGATTTAATACCCGGAGTAGATCAGAAGTGTGAAAATCCCTCCGTATGTATTATACAAATAATTAATGAAAACTTAATTTGTTATGAAAGTTGATAAAGGAATTATCAAAAAATTGACAGAGACATTAGGGCATGCAATTAAGCTTCTCAATGTGATTTTATATGTGGAATTAACTACCTATTCATTCTTTCTCTTTGTGATATCGGTCGCTGTACTAATCTTTCAGTACACACTCTCTATCCTGATTTTCTTAGTTGATGCAACTTCATCCGAACCAAAAATTAGGGCTAAGATAATAAAATATTTCACTTTTGTAATTTTTATTTTTAAATTTCCATGTTTTTCAGAAAGGGGAATTGGAAAATAGATCTTGGATGATTCATACTTAAAAGAAATTGAAAACAATTGATTGCTAAACTGTTTTCAGAGTATAAATTAATTTATTATTAGCCTGATATTGCCAGTTCTTACATAAGTCTATTCAATTACATCACTTTAGATTCAATTTATATCAAGAAGCAGCACTGTAACATAATAGTGATCTAAAAAACCTGCGTATTGTTCCAGGAAAATAATAGAATTATTTGAAAAAATAAGAAAATTTCATAAATTTACTTTCAGCCTTATGTGTAATAATTTACCATGTATCACAGAAGTTAAAAAATAGAAAGACATTAATCACAAAATAATTGTGCTTTATTCTAAATCCAAAAATATCACTAATTTCAACTGGTTATTTTACTTTACAAAATATGTACTCAATTTTCATAGGTACAATGACTAAAATTCAAAAAATTCACATAGGTAATCATTTTTGGTAAGATATGTCCCCAATATCATTTCCATTCATATTTTCATTTATTTATTTGTTTTACATTATTTAAATACAAGTACAAAAATTCTAGAGTGATTCTGCTCTCTTAAGTTGACATATACATTATGCTTGATGCTGAAATTTGAATAAATAAAATATTTACAAAGTTTCTTCTAAAGACTGCAGGTTTTCTGTTTTAAGATAAGATGACAAACAACGTAAGCCTCTTGGAAGAATAAAATTTTACTTTGGTGAATAACATTTCACAACTACTTTTATATCATTCATAATGAAAAGGATTAAATATATGAGACACTGGTATTACTATATAAATTAATAATAATTAATGTATTCCTTAATATATGATGATCAATTTCACCTAATGTAAGAAGCGTGAGATTTTAAGCTGTGGTGCATGAGGTAAGTAGTATTAAGGGCTTCACCAAAGAGTTCTCTGTACTAATCTCTGTAACACGCAAATGCGAGGCTTTATTGGAAAGTGCAGTTAAGGTTACAGGTAGAATTAAGCTTGTTAACCTGCTGACTTCAGGCCAGACACATTAGTCAGAATTGACCATATGGATCCAATACCTTCACTAAAGTCTTTAAAAGTAGGAGAGAAAGAAAATTGAATCAGATACCAGCACTGAAGCAAGGTCCGGGCAGATGTAGCTACTGAGTACTGAATACCGAGAAAGGAATTCTCGAGGCAAGGAATGCAACTCCTAAAGTTGGAAAAAAACCAAAAAATAAACTAGAGACTCCCTAGACATCCAGTAAAAAATACAACCCTGAGCACATCTTGATTTACTTTTTAGTTTGATAAAATCTGTATTGGATTCACAACTCCAGAATGGTAAGAGAGGAAGTCTGCATTGCTTTAGGCCCCTGCATTATAGGTGATGCTCTAGCCTACGGATCAACTCTAGGTTCGTAAGATATTCTCTCGTCTATACTCTGAGGTTGACTTCTCACCTATACTGTTTAAGTAGGTCCAGTAAATTCTTCGGCTCACCAGATTTGACTTTAGTGTAATCATTACTTTGGCCCATCTGCTGTGCTCATTGTGTGCTTGAAAAGCATTGGCTGTTCACGTCTTCCCAGGAAAAGTTACGAACAATACAAATGGCGAATTGTTACAATGCTAACATAAAACTAAGACAAGTAGTTTGATTTTACAAAGCAACAACAAAAAAAAAAAATTGGAAGAAACAAATATTGTGCAGACTTTCACAGTCATGCAAAAATATGTGCATATGCTCCTGGGCACATGAACAAGAATAATAATGGAGAAAATATTTAGCTGAAAAATTTTGACAATATCATTCCAAATTTAACATGTGTCCCACACTTCAGTCTAAGTCCACTTGCTTCATAGATATGTTCACATATGCACAAGATGATAAATAATAGAAAATTTTGACTATTGTTTTTATAATTTAAAATTTTGAGATAATAAAAATATAAATAAAAATATAATTCTTTTATATGCTTTTGTTTGTAGGTTGGTGCCTAATTTCATAGATTGCATAAACACTATTTCTTTACAGACAGACATATTGGCAATTGGATATCAACATTGAGAGGAATTACATTAAAAAACTTTTTGCAAAATTGTATATTATACCATGTATTCAAGTCACTTATTAAAAGTAGATTAATTTAAAACTTAATAATATTCTTCCAAAATCTTCCAGAATAATGGAGGAGGGTTATAAATATAAAATACTACTTATATAACAGATAAAGATTGAGGTTCATTAACTCATGTATATATTCTAAATAAAAGTGTTTTGTTACATCTTGAGACATTTTACAATGAATTACAAACTGTGAGAGTATTTCTTCCATTAAAATTAAGTACAAAATGATCCAAATCATATAAATTTGGCATATCATATATGAACTAATAAAGTAAATTTTGGTAAAATTACTTGCTGAAAAATAAAAGATAATTTTTTTAAACCTTAAAATTTTTAAATAATGAGTTAGTTAGGAGAATTGCATCTTTTCTTAACCTACGTGTTTGCTATGCTTTTCTGAAAAGGCAATTAAAGTGTGTCATAAGATCAACAGAAGATTATGAACTGGTAGGTCCACAATTTGCAGCTCAGTTTTATTGCAGATTTATATGTGCTTAGGAAAAATGAAAAAGAAAGAACATCTGCTCAATTTTAGAACAAATAAAGAGAAATTAGTTTCATTAGCATATGTAAATGCCAGTTATTTGTCTTTACACTTAAAATCTCAAAGCTGGAAGGAAGCATAAAGTTCAACATGCATCGACTTGTTGTTTCATTCTGGCTTTGAGGATGCTGGTTTGCAGTGGCTGCTCACTCAGCCAACTGTAATACGGATGAAATTAAAACTTGAATACAGGCTTATTTAATCTCCACAGACTTAGCTGCTCATGAGTTGTGGTCACCTGCTCAACATCTCTCCATTTGTGGGTTTGTCCTTTCTCCCGTTTCTGATTGTTGACCAATCTTAGATACAAAAAAAAAAAAAAAAAAAAAAAAAAAAAAAAAAAAAAAAAAAAAAAAAAAAGGCCTTGGGACCTACGCTCAGCCTCACTTAGAATTTTATTTTGAAAAAACATTGTATCAGCTCTGATTTACAGAATTAGTAGTACATTGAACTTAATTAGGTTACGTCAATATCTTACATAGACTTCTCACAAGTTGCACCTACATAAAATTGAGATTGTTTTGTTTTTGTACCAGTGGCAAAATAACTAAAAAATATTGTCCTATGTCTCTTGAGAAAGTGTCTCTGAGAATGTAACTTTAAGATCAACACAATTGTAAGGAATAAAGTTGAATGAAATTAACAAAAAACATGAGGAGGTGAGCCTTGTTTACTCAGTGTTGTAATAAGACACACACATATAGAAATAGATCTTTTTCTAAATACATATTTCATATACAATAGAATAATAAAAATATAAAGATTGATTCCACAAATCAAAGTGAAGAGTTGCTCTTATGAAATATTAACATTTTATTCAGAATAAAATTTAAATTAGTGTTGGATTATCTATAGAATTTTCTGAATCAATTTCCACTTAACATCCTAAAATTGCATATGTTATTTCCCAAGAAATAAGTATAATCGTATTACACCAAAGCCCAAGTGGTATTTCTCTGACACTTAAGGCAAGAAAAAAGGCAGAAACTAGAGGAGAATGAACATACTAACAGTAGAATAAATTAGAGGACTTGGCTAACCGGCTTCATCAAATATACTAGGAATATTCATAGGAAGGAATCTGAACATAGTCATAGAAAGCTGAAAAAATACAATTGGTTCTACTTGACATATATGTGTGCCTTGTGTGTGCATATGTGTGTATGTCTGTTTCTAATTTATGCATTCAACTGGCAAACTCAGAGAGCCAGAACATGCTCTAGAAACTTTCTGGGTTGGCCACTGCAAAATTAATTTAAAACAGGCCAAGTTAAAGGGTGGAATGACATGGGGGATTTTGAAACACGTGATGAATGGGAGCCAATGAGTTTGAGACAGTGCATTCTGTATTAAAAAAAGATATTTGTTTTAATATGTTTTTATATATTTAAAATTATCTACATAATTGGGCAAGTTCTTTCTCATAATAAAGTTAGCATTAAAGTTTCTTCTCTGATTTTTGCTATTTTTATTATTGTTCTAAATAAAGTCCTTGGCAAACTGTTAAATACGAGGCATGAGTCAATACTTCTGCCTTTTTTCTTTAACAAGATGAAGATTATTACCATTTTATGACTAAGTTTAATATCAGATACAAGGTTTAGATAAGTATGGTCAACATAACAAAACTATCTTTATTCTTGGTTTTCTACTTTATTATTACCTGTTGAATTTTGGTTAAAAAAAATTCTGTTTGTAAAATGTCAGCCCCCCTTTTTTTTCCTTTGCCAATACAGTAAATTTATCGATAATAAATGTTTATATTTTGTTTGTGATCCTAGGATAAAGTGCATTTCATCATAATTTATTATATATGCATATATATTTTTTTCACTTACCAAGATTTTTACCTGTTTTTTTTTTTATAATGCCTTATTCTGGTTTTTCTGTCACAGCACTTCCAAAGTCACAGAAGTATGAGAAAGTTTTCACTTCGCCATTTTCCAATCGTGTCTTTGGATTTGGCTTCCCTTTAAATGTCTCTTAAAGTTACCACCATGAAACCATCTGGGCTTCAAGTGTCCTTTAGAGAAGTTTCACTACGAATTCATTCAGTCCAATATATTCATTAACATTCTTGTTATCTTTTTCCTCATGAGCATATATTTGTGCTTTATATATCCAAATAATTTCTTTCTTTCATTAAACTGTGGAAAATACAACAATGACATTTTCTTATGTTATGATTTAAACACATCTAAGTGTATTTAAGATTTCCACTGTGTCTTCTGTTATCATTTTTATCATATTGGGTTATTAATTTTCTTCTTGACCATTCTGTTAAAAATTGGTCAAATTTTTTGAGCTTTTAAAACATTTTTTATTTTACTGGAGATGATCAAAATACATGATGAACATTTAAGTTTAAAAAGTTATTATACTAACCTGGTTGAAGATTACAGTGGTTAGAGTGCTTATCTAACCAGTGCAAGGCCCTGAGTTTGATTCCCCAACACAGTGTAAAACAGGCAAAAGTGGCACATGCCTATAGTCCCAGGATTCAGGAGGCTGAGGAAGGAGAGTTACCAAGAGTTTGAAGCCAGCTTGGGCAACACAATGAATTGTGGACCAGCCTCCACTACAGAGTGAGACTATGACTCAAAAAAAACAGAGAAAATTATTACAGTAAAAGATGTCTTGCCAATAATATTGATTATTGTGTTTCAGGTGAGGAAAAATAATAAATGTGTATCTTTTAGTGTAAACAGAGTAGTTTTATACTGTCCCTGGTTGATGAGCCTTTTATAGTAATTTCTGTCACATAAAAAAAAGTTACAGTATGTCTGTATCCACCTTACTCAGGAGATATGACTCTATGGAACGCCTGACTCTTCCCTTACGTCAAAACATCCATTAAAGGAAACGTTTTTGTTGAGTTTAGATTTTGAGACAGTCAGGCGAGCACTGCTGAAGACATAAACGAAACATAGAGCAGCTCTGAGTGTGTCAAGAAGCAAGAAATAATTTGATTTCACATTTCAGGCTCCGGTGAACACACTTTATATTATCCGAACAATTAAAAAGTCATAGTTATTTTGGTAAATGATTAATATAAAGTATAAGAGAGCGCAGTTTTAGAAAAATGTGTATAGTATAATTGCAATAAATCATGCGGTTTGATATTCAGTTCTGTATTTTTACTGATAGTTTCTATATTTTTCTGCCTTAGTTTAGAAATTAGCATGAGAGTATTATTTGTATATTCATTTATTGTTGTGAAATTGTCTAATCTTTTAGTTTTATTACTTCTGTTTAATAATGCTTCATATTCGGGTCATACATATTTACACTTTTGTGTTATTGGCATATTTACCATGCCCATGTTTTATGCTTTCAAATCTAGTTTATGCAGTTCTAATGTGCTATTTCATATTTCTCTGAGGAGAGTTAGCTTTGCCTGTTTTTCCATTGTCTTATATGTACACTGAATTTTTTCATTTTTTATATAAATTAAATGCCTTATAAGCTCATATATTTCCTGGAGTCTTAGGCACCTGAGCCTTCCTGATTCTGTCTTAAGAAATCATGGAGAAAGCCAGGCTCTTATGAACCCACTCTCCGTGCTTTACCCAGAGTAGTTCTTCAGGGATTTTTCAGACTTGATCCTAGGGCTTTGCTTGTTGTCTATTGATCCCTGGAGTTTGTTTCCCAATGAACAATCCTCAAAAATCATTTTTGGTAAATGTAGTCACATTGTTTGGATGGAGAGGGTGGAATGTTAGTCTGCTCTCTGATGTTGCATGATGGCATGAAGAAAATCTAAATTAGTGTTATATTGTGCTCTTGAAATATTTAGGACATTCAGGGTGTGTATGAGTGTGTGTGTGTGGGGGGGGGGGTTGTTTGTGTATGTGCACGTGTGTTACCAAGGATTGAGCCCAGAGCCTTTACAAGACATTTTTGTTTTTGAGTTTGAGATAAGAACTTAGCTTTTCTGTAATTGGAGCATATCTAATTTTACTTTTAATATTATGAGATTTTTTTTTTTATTTTGCCCAGAAACTGGGATGGATAGTTTTCCTTTCCTTGACTATTTAAAAATGATTTTGAGTTGTCTTTGAACTGTATAGTTTAAGCTGCACAGTTTTTGATGAGAAAGTTGTGCAATTATGGCCTATGCTATGTGTGTAATATTTCTTTTTTGTTTCTATTCAGGAGATGATCTCATTCGCTGCTTTATTCTGCCATCTGTTTATTATGTGACTTATCAAGTTTGCCCTTACTATTTTGCTTAGAATTTTATTCTGCACAGAATTCAGTTATTAAGACACAGGTTTTTAAACTTTTCCTCCAAATTTCTGCCATTACTTTTTCATGAAATTTTCTTGAGCCCCAGCTAAACCAGCCTTCCTCATTCTCTCCATGTGAGGCTAATTAAATGTATGTAGCTCTGTTTACTGCTTAATGGTTCAATTATTTTTCCTAATTACTTGCTTATTTTCTCTCAGACCACTGCTGTTTTGTACACTTATTATTTATTGTTTTCTTTTTCTATTGTTCGCTGCTGAGGCTTTCAATGCTCTTTTATTTAAATTCACTGATCATTTCCGCTTCAATATCCTATCTTCTGTAATTTCAATCCAGTTTTTTTTCACTGTTGGCTTGATTCAGTTTTTATTATATTTTTCAGTATTCAAAGTTTAGTTTTAATCTTTTTCTAATATACATATATATATATACATATTCCTTAAGCATAAGAAATGCATGCAGTTCCCTCTTTTGCTGATTGGTTTATATTTTCAATTTTTTTCTGCATTACTGACCACTGTTTCTCCTGTTGGCTGTTCATCGTTTCTGTATGCATGAAATGGTTATAACCCCATAAATTAATATAACTGGTATTTAAGTATTAAGTGTCATATTTGTCTGTATCTTTAATGGATGTTTGATAATCTGTTTGATTTTTCCAGGGTTTTTTTTTTTTTCTAAGCTCTTTTTATACAAGTCTATAAGGGTGGGGGGTAATTAAGTTCTACTGCTAAGATATATCACTTTTATTTCTATATTTTTTTGGTTTTTATTTTTGGAATGCGCTCACTTTATGTTTATGTCTCTCTAGTCTGGCTGGTGGAAACTGGAACGATTTCAAGCCCTATGTGAGATCTGGGAATTGTTATTCTTGCAGCTTTTAGGTAATCCTTTTCTTTTCTGAGCTCCATTTTTCTCTCCTTGGTTGAGCTCTCCCTGTGCATGCATACAGATTGGTCCTCAACCAGAGCCTTAATGGGACTCCTGCACAGACTTCTAGGATTCTCCCTTTATGTCATTACCTTACTTTGGTTCTACTGCTCCGCAAATTTTACCCATTTTATAGTCATGGAAATTTATTCTTTGTGTTCTTTTTAAAGAGAAATTTCTCTGTGCTGTTAGTTTGTGCGTACTGAATATTATTTCATATACAGGAAGCCCATCTCACAAGAGTGTCCATAGTAAGGCTTTGTTGCTCTTTTCTCAGAAAGTACGGTATTTCATTATCAATTATCTATGATATTTTCTGTAATTTACCTAGACTGTTTCATTTTTAATGGCTGAAAGTTCCACAGACCATTTAATTACCCATATCTTGCTTTCCAGATCTGTTTGTCTGCAAGGAGTGAAATAACAAAACTCCCACACACTGGGAGGCTTAAACAACAGAAGAAATATTTAATCATTTATCTAGAGGCTTCAGTTTAAGTTCGAAATCAAGATATTGGCACAAACGCTGTCGTTTGAGGCCTTTCTCTGTATTCATGGCACAGATATCTCTTTCTCTTCCAAGAAGGACATTGATTCTATGGATTAGAAACCTACCTCACCAACACCTGTGTCAATTTTACCTCTTAAATAATCTGTCTTCACATACAGTCAGATTAGAGCTAGATTTTTCAGCACGTGAAACTTGAGGGATTGTATTTCAACCTATACTTCAACAGTAAAAGATTTTTGTAAGTTAGGATTTTTCCCCACAATTTTTACTAACATATATGTGATACATAATGTTTACAAAGAAGTTGAGTATTTTTGTACATATATCGCATCAGCTTTACAACCACTTCTCATTTTGACCCTCCAACCCTCCCCCAAACGTCGACCCCAACCCCCAACTCGCACTATCACACTCATTTGGTTCTATAGAATGCTCAAGTTAAGATTTTTATGTAAATGACTCCAGCTTAATTTTCATAATCTATTAGGAATTTTGATTATTATTTGGTGATTGCCTCATGGCTCAGTATGTGTCTTTATAAAATGTTTCTGTGTTCACAGAAAATAAAGTTCATCCTTTTGATTTTGTTTGTGTTTCCCAGCTTTACTCCATTTTTATGGAGTTGGCAACAGCCCCCAAAGCACTAAAGCCAAACTGGCTGAGACCATGACTCCAGAGTTCACTCCTTCCTCATCTTAGTGTGATGATTATTCACTGAATCTTAGCTTTCTGATTAAGTGCCAACATCTTAGCTTCTCTAATTGTCCTTATAGGAAGAATTCATCTGAATTACATGGTCTATTACAAAAAAATGCAAAATAACTTCACTGACTTTTTTTAATGTTAGATGCTCACCAATGCAATACAATTGAATACTATTTTCTTAATATATAGAAGAGGAAAAATGCATAATTTCTGTTAGCATTATTCAGTGATACACGTCTAATTAATTGATTAATTCTACATTGAAGAAAGTAATGTTAAATTTTGGCAAGAATTTCATAGGTTATGGAATACCAATGATTTCTTAAACTTAAAAAAAATTCACATCACTTTGTCAACCACTCTGAAAACGTTTGAAACAGGCTCTTTATCACCCTTGGTTTTTTTACATGGTTTGTTAATGTAATTGAATTTAGTGTTTTTAAAAAATCATTTTCTCAAGTAATTGTTTCATATATTATTGGTAAATAAAAAGTTATTTAAACATCTGATACTACAAAATGTTAGTTTCATGAAATTTTTTAAGTCAGTAATATGAACATTTCACATGAAATGGCTTTTTTCAAGACAACAATGTGTAGTATATCAGCTGGAGATAATCAGTGGCCAATGTACTTTGTTCAGCTCAAGATTCTGAAATTCAAAACTTATGAAGGCTTGGCTGTCCCACAGTAGGTGAGGCAAGTATTTACTGAAAGGTCAAGGCCAGTTCGATTTACCTTAGTAATAGGACAGCAACTTTCAGAAGGCTAACCTGAAGACTCGTTTTGTCAAATCTTTCCTTTCAGTGGTACTATGAAGCTGTTTTCAAGTTATACAATGGGTGCACTACATTTCCTTGAGGAGTGATGTGCTACTCTCTGACCAGTTCTATTAGAATCCGGGGAACAAGGAAGACCAATGAGGTACCACGGCCACCGTCTTCTCACTATTAATAGAAAGATCAAACCAACTATTCCAAAAGAATTGGCATAGATATAAATTATACTTAAAGACTTCTTTGGTTTGAATGTTTTCCTCAAAATTATAAGACAATGCTTCTTTGTGAATATGCAGGGAAAAGAAGTAGGTCCTTTGGAGGTAATTAACTCATGAGAATGAACCCACCATAATGAAAATACTATCCTCTAGAAGGGCTGGTAGGTACTTGTTAGGTCTGCTTAATTTTCTATTTCCCTTTGCATGTATTCACATTTTAAAAAATTCTTCTTCCTTTCTGCTGCATCCATCCTGTGAGAAAGCAGAGTTCAAAGTGCCATTGTAACAACAGAGATCAGACTCTCTTGAAACAACAAATCTTCCTTGACATAGGACTTCTCAATCTTCTCAATCATTACAGCTTCTTCTAGGGAAAGCTCTGGTCTTGCCTGAGTCTCCACATACCAATTTACTCATCATTTCACTTGGCTTTTGTCTGCAAGGACGTGAACCCCTTGGAGTCTCTGTCATGCGCTTCCATCATTTCTGGCTGCTGGTGTTCATGGATGGACTGTGTGAGACACTGTAAAACTGCAAGATAAACAAATCTTTTCTCCTTAAGTTGTAGATGTTGGGTAGTTTGTTCCAGCAACACAAAGCAGCTACAATTACTTATGTAGTATTTAGAAATCATACAGTCTTTGACAGTTTGCCAAATGTTTACATTATTCAATGTTAAGCTTAATTTAGTGGTATCATTAAGGTTTGCTACTGCAATTTCAATACTTTTTTAAATTAATATAAGCATTAACTATAGGCAATTTGGCATTTTAAGAGAAAAATATATGTGGTTTCAGGTGGCGGAATTATTTTATGACAAACATTTTGCTTTTCTTCATGAGCACTTTTGGTTCTCTAATTTTATTAGCTCTCTAATAGAGAACTTCACTCCTTCTTCTACCTCAACATGAAACAGCTTGTAGTATAAAACAGGAACTTTCAGGGAACAAACTGCAAGTTTCTTTTCCATTTTATTAATATGTATATATGCAACAGAGAATGTTTGCATTGAACTTGAGTATTCTGTGGATATATATATATATATATATATATATATATATATATATATATATATCATGTCAGATCTACAAACTTTTTCCTTCTCCTTTTTAACCCTCCATATCTTTCTTGTTCCCAGTAAATCCCACTATGCCCCCATTTATTTCTACAAAATGGTTGTATTCTGGTGTTCTCATATTACAGAAAACATTCATAATTTTTTTTAACTTTCTGTGCCTGATTCACTTCACCGAGCCAAAGCAACTGAGCAAGGTACTGACTCAAAGTCAAAAGAACAATTATTTGGGAATGTAGGTTATATTTAGGTCCCTGGACTTGAAGTTTAGTTATACTAAATAAATAAATAAATAAATAAATATTTTTGTATATCATATATATTAAATACAAATATACTTAACATTTTTTACAAGAATTTTAGTTAATATTTGCTTGTTGATTTCTGTTTTAATTGTGTATGTTTGCAATTTGCATCAAATACATTTAGCTTGGAGAATTGTTCCACCTACTTATTGCAACTTTGACCATTTTATTTCTTCTGCTTAAGCAGCTGTCTGTCCACATATGCTTACTGAAGTTCTCTTTAAAATTCAGATCTCCGCTTAATGTTAACCTTTTCAAGAGAATTCATCTCTTTTAAGAACATACCTAATCTCTTGGGAAGTATATAGGTCACTAATATTTTTTTCTATGGCTATAGTTTGGCATTCATATTCTGGATGGTTTTATGTCGTGCAAATTTATATCCAATAAAATGTGAATATCTAAAATATGTAAAACATTTATGCAACTCAATAGCATGAGAGAAAAATCTAAATTTAAACGGGCAAAAGACCTAAATAGATATTTTTCCGAATATAAAAAATAAGAACATTTAACAAATATCGGTACAGATAGCCCATATTACACAAATATAAATCTGAATAAGATTGTGAGTTTATTTCCTCATGTCTGTTCTAATGGCTACTCTTAAACACAAGGTTGCAAGGGTATAGAGTAAAGAGACACTTTGCCCGGTATTGATAGGCATGCAAACTGGTACAACCACTTAAAAAATAGTTTGGAATGTCATCAAAAATGTAAAAAAAATAAACTCCACTATGTTATTATAACAATTTGTGCACATGTGCAAAAGAAAATAATCACAACCTACACTAGATATCTGTATTTCCATTTCATTGCAGTTCTTTTTTTCACTTTAGTGAATATATGAAACAAAATCTGTGTTAGTCAGTGGATGAAACAAAGAAATTTATATGCATGTACTGGATGGAATATTACATGATCTTCAAAAAGCCTAAAATTTGTGATCATGTGGATAAATCTAAAAGGCATTACACTACGTAAAATAAATCTGACACAGAAAGTTAATTTCTTATTTGATTTTATTTAAATATGAAGTCTAATAAAAAGAAAGTACATGGAAACTTAGCGCAGAAGAGCACTTAGTGGGAACGAAACAGTAGGAAAAAAAAAGAGAAAGTATTTCTTGAGGGACATGAATGGCCTTATCCAATGAGTCATTTCTTGTACAATGTGGTTATTGGAGTTAATAATAAAATAATTCAAGTTAAATTTTATTGACAGCAAATTTTTCATTATTGTCAGTACAGTGGAAGTAACAATTGTGAGGGAACACATTCGTTAATTAAATTTGGTAATAATTTCTTCATTTAATGTATGTCAAGAGACCTTGATATATTTAATTATAATCAATTACACTTAATTAAAGCCACAGAGAAAACAAAACAATTGAAAATATTTCTGGTATGGCTTGGACAAAATACCTTTTGTCCACAAGCCAAAGAAGAAAAGATGTATTTGGCCTCCATTTCAGATGGTCTCACAACATGCAATTACAGGTGGGTGGCGACAGTGGAAGCGCACTGTGGACCTCTCGTTGGAGAAAACTGTTCAAGAAATGGCAGGCAACAAGCCAAATGAGAGAGGAGCAAGTCAAGGTCTAGAAAATAAGGCAAAGGCCAAAGTTTTCCCGGAGGGAGTAAATGTTTCTTCTCCCCTCCTATGTTTAGTTCAAGCTTCCAGGTGGACCGCCCACATCAAGGGTGGTTGTTCTTTTCTCGTTTCCTAGCTCAAAAGTCAATCACACACACCTGGAGGCTCTGTCTTGAGTGTCTTCTAGTTTCACCAAGCTGTCGTAAGCCTTCTAGGTCAATCCCCAGGCATCTGCTCCATGCAGTCAGGTCTCACCTTCAAATAGCACATGGTACCACAGGTATCCCACTGTATACAAATACGAATACTGGTACATGAGGCTTTTGGAATATTCCATATCCAAACCATAACCTTTCTTTCTCTCTCTTTGAAAGAATATGCTCTTCATTTTACTGGGTTTTCAGTCCTTCAGTATTGTTGTCACTATTTTATTTTTTCCTTGGCACACTTATTTGTATAAATTTCACTACTTAAGATAAATCTTAAGCTGGTTGATAATTAGAAATAAAAACACAACTCCACTAGTTTATTCTTGCATTTCATTATCTATCAATAATATCTATATCAATATTTCAAGGAAATTTTTAATGTTCAATGAATAGCACCATATTATAAGCCCAATATTACTCTGTTCACTCCGATGGTTGGTGCGCCTTGCCTTCCTCTTAGCTACACTGTCCTTGATCAGCACTGAATGGTGAATAGTTTTTCATATCTCACCAGAGATGATCCGTACTTTACTATTCATTGAGGGTTTATTAGCTGACAGCTGTAATAGGCTGGAATCTCACAATCTTCTGAGGATTGTTGTTCTATGCTTTACTGAAATTATGCTTACTTAGCTTTCTACAAGACGCACTCATTCCACTGGGAGGATCTTTAGGCATTTGCTTTCCACACAACGATGAAACATAGAAAACAACACTCAGAATAAAATGGTACTTGAAAAAGTCACCGTTTATTTCAAGAAATGAAATTTTAATTGTGAAAAATGCTCCCTCTTTTATAAATCACTGGCCACAGCATACACTCTTATACATTTTCTACCAAAGCTCTTGAGGTAGTGAATTTCATCATCTTTCATATTCTTACTTATTCAGGTTCTTCTCACTAACAAGGTACGATGAGTGAACATGTTGAAATGCCTCTTCTTATCTAAATGAAATTTAGACACACAGATTATAGATAAATAGATGATAGTTTAACAAAGACAAGTATAAACAGACAATGATATATGTGTGTATATATAGACATAACATATATGGATATCAGCATTTAAAAATTCAGGAAATGAGAAGTTCTCAAAAATGAGATTAATATATTCCCGAGCCTATGTGAACAGAAATTAAAAACAATATATATTGTTGAGAAGATATTTGACTATAGTTTAGATGTAAAGATAGGTATTGTCCACTGGATGTTAAAGTAAAACTAAGTACAGGAAAATGCTAAAAATAAAAGAGGAAAGTAATTCATGTCTTGTTACTCGAACACAACATCCAATCTATGTGTAAATCGATGAGTGAAAAATAGGAATTGATTTTTTTAATTAACACTTTAACATTTTTGAGATAATTGTATATTCACATGCCATTCCAAGAAATGGTGGAAACATCCTGGTCATTCTTTGCCCAATTTTCTTCAGCAATATCTTACAAAATGGTAATTGATATTGTAATTAGATTATTGACAATGATATGTAAAAATAGGAAGTATTTTCATCACACCAGTGTAATTACATGTTGTTTTTTATATCAAGAGACCACAAATTTATTCTCCATTTCTGCAAACTTTTGTCACTTAAAGAAATATGTGTATATAAATATAGGAAATTATGCAAAATAAAATTGTAGTTTCTATAAAATAAAGTTCACATATATTTAGCTTTCCATATCCATTGGTAATACAACCACATCATTTTCTAATACCTATGTACCGAAAAATCTACAAAAAGTGAACTATCTCTGTACTGAGTATGTGCAGATTTCTTGTCATAACTTAAACAATTCAGTATCACAAAACTCAAGATTTTAATTAACATTTACATTTTATAAGTAATGTGACATTGGTGCAAAGTAAAGTGGATCACATGCACAGATTACATGCAAGTCTGACAGTTTTACAAGTACTTAACATGACCAGAAATTCAGTTGTCTGCTGGTGATCTCGGAAAACAAAACAAAACAAACAAACAAAAAATAATGATACTTTCTAGGTAATGAGAAAAAAAACCCTATTTCATAAGAGTTTGTAAATTACCATTATTCTCTTCAAATTTATCCAGGTTGTTTTATGTTTTCATACTCTACTCCCTTTTACAGTTAAAGTATTTCATGTTATCAATGTAATTATTTCAGTATCCATCTATTGTAAGACATCTGTGTTGTTTCTGTGTTTGGAATTATTGACATAGTTGATACAATTTTGTATGAATGTTTGTAAATTTTTGGTAAATAAAATGGTATTGAAATATTTAATACTATGATACTATGAATAGCCAAGTAAGTCTGGCAAGTTTACATATCATTGTCAAAGGAGTAATTTCTTTGCCACAAAAATTGAAGATATTTTTATGATAAGCTACTATTTTTAATGTAACAGTAATTAAAACAAAACTATGAGGTGACTATTGTTATGTTCATTAGAAGTCCTCATATTCTGAAAACCACAAGGTATCTGCAATACATATTTTCAATAATTTGAGAAATTAATCATAGCAGTTGTCAATTTATTTTTCTAAGCTGTACACCTTAAATCAACTCTCTTTATTAGAAGATAGTCACCAATGAACATCGTTAAAATAAAGAAGATTGATCTTGTAAATGACTGATGTGAAAAATTTTCTATAATGACACGTCACTCAGTGTAGAGAACACTGAACACAGTCATATTTAAGAATATCATCCAAACCAAAGAATTATCTAAAACTTGACTGCAATACCACATAGCACATTTGTTTCTCTGGAGTTCTTTAAGAACATCATTTCCTAGGCAACCAAGAAGAGCCAGAGGAAGTTGGCTTCACATGGTTTAAGTATTCCCTCTTTTCAAAATCATTTCAAGCACATTACAAAGATTCAAAGAAAAACACACAAGTGTCCAAAGAAAAACACTAATGTATATATCACCATAATAACTGGAACAATGGAAGGTATAATCGTCAGCTATCTCATTGCTAAGACACAATAACAAACACAGCATGAAAGAAAAGAGGTTTAATATATTCATGATTACATAGTTTCATCCAATGGTCCATTGTGTCCAAGGTAGACATATCACCATGGCAAAAGAGAAAAGAGCTAGGGTGAGAAATACAGCAAAGAATTTGTGCCAGAGAGAAGGGGCCACAGGCCACACAAGGGATCGAAAGTCACACCTCCGTGGACCACTCAAAAATATGCATTGCTAATTCTCTGAAAGCCTCCCAATCCCAGTAATCAAAATACTAAGCTTAACCACCATATTCTATCCTTGTCAACTTAACACCACAACAAATCTCCTTAAATCACACCCCTCCCAAAAGAGACAATAAAAAGTGAAGAATTCCAACTAAATTGTAAAAGTACCCTGCATACAACATACAACAGAATATCTACTCTAAGTTCTCAACAATCCCTGTATTCTACAAGAGTCTAATTCTCCTTCAGACACAAAACAAACTCTTACTATAAACACGTGTAAAAATTTTAAAAAGTTACGTAGTCCAAGATATAGTAGCACAGGGCAACTATGCTCATTCCAAATGGGTGTAAATGGAGGATAGAAAAGAAATGGAACTGAACAGGAGAACAATTAAGTACTGCAGCTTCTTATCTGACATCTGGAGAATAGAGAAGTGAATTCCAGAGGTCTGGGTCACCACAAGCCACATTTCCTTGCTTTGGAAACTCACAAGACTGGCTGCCTTAAGGACTGCAATTTTCCTGGAGGGACATTTACAGTCCAAACATCATGGAGTCTCTAATGCCCATTTGAATTTATTCCCACAAAATTTGTACACTGAATTCTCAGCGTCCTTCTTTGGTCTCCCAGAGTTTCCTCTTACATCTGGGTGAAAATGTCTCTAAAATCACAAATTTTGCATTCTCTGTGTTGGTAAAACCAGTGTCACATTGCGTAGATGATGTCAAGGTTGGCTGTCAGCACGAACAGGAGCCAAATCCTCTTGGACCATCACATGAAACAACTCTGAGTGGCTGGATGTCTGCATGCATTGAAATCAGTCTGGGGAACTAATTCACTGTGCGACCTTTCTAAGGAAACACGCACAGGAATCTTTGAATTAAACACAAAGCTTGCGCTTCTACAACCTTGAACATGCAGTGTGTGAGGACTTTCTAGTTTCGGAGATCCAATCAAAGCATCTGTATTGTCCCTAAAAATGAGCTGATGGTTAATCTCAAGAGGTAAACCTTTAAGGCAACTATCACAAATATATTACAGGAAGCTGCATGAAAGTCAAGAAAATATCAATAAAAGCATAGAAAAATATATAATGAATCTGAGTAGAAATTCCAGAACTAAAAATTACAATATAGGCAATGAAAAAATTAGTGAGAGTAATTGAAAGGAAATTTTTTGCAGGTTAATTGAGCATTAGCAACCTTGAATGTAGTAAAATGGAAACACTAAGCCAATGTTAAATTTAAAAAAAAGATTGTAAAACAAGAAAAAAATCCAAATGATATCTAAGATACCACAAAAGAAGAAAATGTTTTGGAAGTCATTAATACAAAAAGAATAATAAGAAAAAAATGTTTAAAAATAATGACTGAAAACCTTACAGATTAGATGAAAGGCATAAATATAAACACCTAAGGATCTCAAAGAGGTATGAGTTCAAAAACGCCCACACCGTGGCTGGAGGAGTGGCTCAACGGTTAAAGCGCTTGAGCAAGCGCTAAGCCAAGGGCTAAGTACCCGAGTTCGATTCCCCAGCACCATATAAACTGGGCGCGGTGGTGCATGCCTGTAATCCCAGCACTCGGGAGGCTGAGACAGTAGGATTCCAATGAGTCCAAGGCCAGTCTGGGCTCTGAAGTGAATTCAGGACCAACCTGGACCACAGAGTGAAACTCTGTCTCAAAAAAAAAAAAAAAATCCACACCAAAGTCACATTATACTGTAGTCTTTCCTGTATTTATGATTTGTCTTGCAATAGCTTCAGAAACACACTGTCATCTGCTGCCAAAAATAGAGTAAATAACTCCTAAGTTTTACATTGTTTTTCTTAGAAGTAGCTTGATGAAATCTCACATCATCTCATTTGACCCCACTGAGAACATGAAATGTGGCTTTTATTAATGTATTCCTGCTTTATATGCTAGTAACTGATTATTAAATTAGAAGATATTTCAGTTATTAGATTGGCTGTCATTTTGTTTCTGTGCTTAGGTTCAAATACAAATTCTTACAATGTTAGTGATGTTAATTCAGAATATTAAAAGAAACTTTAAGCTGCTTCCCTTTTGTGAGAAAAGTAAAAATGACAATTTTAATAAAAATATATATAAACTAATTTTCTAAGAGCTACTCTAAAAATTATCTCTCTCGGATTTTATGAAGTATAGACATCTGTGTATGGTTGTGTATGCCTAGGATCTCAGCAGAGTGGAGGCTGGGGGAAGAGGATCACCATCAAGGCAATTCTGGGTAACTTAACAACTTGGTGAGATCCCATCACAAAGAAAGAAAGAAAGAAAGAAAGAAAGAAAGAAAGAAAGAAAGAAAGAAAAAAGAAAGAAAGAAGTGAGGAAGAAAGAAGAAAAGAAAGTGTAATTGTCTATGGACAGATTCTAGTTTGTTCTCTGTGAGAAGAGAGTTCGTTGATTCCCAGAACCACAGTAACTGGGTGTGATAGCGCATGCCTGCAATCGCAGCACTGGGCAGACTCAGGTAGAAGGACCACTGTGTGTCCAAGGCCAGTGTGAGCACCACAGAGAGATCTTCAGGATCAGCCTGGACAGTGAAAATTGCCCCAAAGAAAGAAAAATAAAAATAAAAATAAAAATAAAAAAGAATGTCTGCCCTCTCTTATCCTTCTTGGTGACATCTGTCCTCAATTCACCATTGAACTTTAGATTTTTTTTTTTTTAAGAACTGTGCTGTCGTTCAAAACGCACACAATTCCTGTGTGGGTTTGACTAATTTCTCTTAATTCACTGTAGTCTGATCATTTTTCCATGTTGACATTACAACAATTTGTGAAACTTCTAATACCTTTATATACAACAAATTGTAATAATAAGCTTAACAAATTTTTGTAGTGCCAGTGAAGGAAAATAAAAGAATAAACAAAACTATTGACATTAAAGTTTGTATTTAATGTCTAAAAAGTTTTTATTGAGATTACAAAAATAAAAATGCCTTTTTAAAATTGCCTACAATTTTATTATTGAAATTTCTATCATTCTTTTGCATGTGTACTTGCTGTCACAAGCTAACTGAATCAAAGTAAAGTTTTGACTCATAGGAGAAAATTAAGAATAGTTTTTGAAAAACAGGGAAATAGAAAGTTGGCATTTTCCCTCAGTTCATTTTGTCACGATATTTTGCACTAAGAGATGGCCGATGTATATTTTTCTGTTTTAACATTACGTTCACTGTGTGGCTAACATCTTATAAATAGAACTTCACATAAAACTCTCAATGATTTTCAAACATGAGTATTAATGTCAGGAGAGGATTGCAAACTGATTTTCAGAAGAACGAAAATCTATATTTTGCTCTGTGTTTTTCACTGCTTTTCATTTAATAATCCACCAAAGACTCCGCCGTCCGGTCCGGCCCACCACACTTCTCTGCCCTTTATTTTCCACTCTGCTGTTCTGAGGCTGACGTGTCTGTTCCACCGTGACGAGCAGGCCTCTTGTCCACGTTCCCTCACAATGCATAATCCCAGCTGTGTCATGTCAGAGGTGGAGAAATTCTTTAACCATTTTTAACACTTGATTCTCTGCTGACATTTAATGATCCATATGTTTCATGAATCATTTCTTTAGAATATCACTTTGATAGCTGTATAAGCATGTGTCACTTTTTAAATAGATGATATATGTGAGCAGAAATTAATTTGTAGGTTAGGTATTAAATAGGTTACAGATAAAATATGATTTTCAAAATTATTGATATCTTAAAATATTATATGGATATGGACATGGATATGTAGCTCAGTGGTAGAGTTCTCATTTAGCATGCATAAATGCATGGCTTCAATCACCAGCACCACAAATACACGCGCACAGGCACACAGTTGCACACATAAAACTGCTTTCATAGTGAATATTATAACAAATATAATAATATTTAACTGAATTGTAAATTTAGAATTGAAAATGTAGGCATGAAAAATCTTTAGTATCAACTGGTCAATATACTCATTCTACAGAATGAAATCTAAGCTCAGATACAGCACACAGTCTTACATCACATTAATTCACGTCCCGGGGGTGTTTGCCTTAAGTCCTTTGGCTCTCCATACCCGCTCTTTCTCTGCTTCAGTTTGCCCGATGAGTACTGTCTAATGAAATTCTAAATATACAGCAATGTCAGAATAGAAGGAAGGTCTCTCACTGATCTTTACTTTCATTAAAGTATGTTAAACATTTGCATTGATAAGAAAACATTCATTAATAGTTATAAAATCAAGCAGTGCATTTATATGATTTGTCTGTTTCTTTAATTTCTTTTTATATCTGAGAAAACATTTTAAAATAGATGTGAAGTTCTTCTGTAAAATATCTGAAGGTAATTCTTAAAGTTGTGTTTATATTTTGAAAAAAAATCTTAAAAACATGAAATGAGATCTTGAAATTACAACCTCCTCTCTCTCTCTCTCTTTCTCTCACTCTCACTGTGTCTCTCTCCCTCACACATACACAGATTGACCTGAATGCTAAAAATTAGAATACTAGAATAGCTAGAGAAGCAGAGTGAATTTAAATATTTAATTTACCTTTTGTTTTAGCTGTGCTAATTATCCTAACTAAAGTGTCAGACACCTGATCACATAAGTTTTTATGTACAGCAGTAGATGGAAAACAACAGATTCCTGGCTAGTATGAGCATCTTGAAAATGTGACATGTATAAGTCACTGTTTTATGTTATATAAAAATAGAATGCTTTATATCATGCATGGAAATTAAGTGTTAATATCTTTTTAAATTCATTCACTTCACAATTATTATTTTAATTTATGATTTGGGAAAGATTCTAAGTCTCGTATCAAATTGGGGATATATACAATGACATGTTTTATTTTATATTTATCTACCAGTTGTCTATCTTTTCATCCATCCATGTGATATATGTATCTGTATACCATAATACATTTTGGTACTCTATGTAGATAAGTATATGCATTAATTCTATTTTTTGTGAGCATAAAGTGCTTACTCTAGGCAAATAACGTAACAAGACATAATTTACATTTTGAGATGACCACATGCACTAAAGAGCTGAGCTCATGTTTGTTTTATGTTTTCTAAGTGGTTCAGGTCATTTCTGGCTTACATTACACGCCAAACCCCACAGCTTGCTATGTTCAATACTGTGCATACGTCCTATTCTTTATTTAATGTATGTAGTATGCTCAAGCATCCTGACCGTGTTTTAAAATCATACAAATTCTGACCCTTTTTTTAGATGTGAAACGAATAATGGCTTTCTTATGTATCATAGATGATAAGGCACGAGTGCTTAAAAGCAGAAGTGTAAATAATGCTGAAAGAATCTTTAAATAAGTATATGCCCAAATATTTTAAGTTGTTTTTTTAAAGAAATGAAACATGTAACAGATGGCACGCCCCCTATTGTTCACTTTCAGTTGGATAACATTGTTTTCATTCTTTTGTCTCTTCAAGTATTTTTTTTTTTTTTTGCTCTAATTTAAATCACACACAAACACCTACTGTGTCTTGGAAACAATCATTTTTTGAAAGATTTTGAAAATTTCAATAGTTTTCAGTTATTCTTAATGGCTAGAAAGGGAAGAATGTGAGTAAAGAAATCTCTAATTAAGTTTTTAGGGTATTCTTTTTCAATTTACGCATCAGAACAATATTCATGATATTTTCATATGTACTTACGTAATAATATTGCCTTATAACACTCAGTGACTACTTGGAAGATACTAAAATAAAGGAACACAATTTGAGAAGATAAAAGGCCTTCAGTTTTCCTCAGAACAAAAAAATGTACATGCACAGGTGTGTATGTATTTACATATATGTGCAAATATATATGTGCATGCACACGCATGCACGCACGCACACACACACACACACACACACACACACACACACACACATATATATATATATATATATATATATATATATATATATATATATATATATATACACACACACACACACACACATTATATATGTCTTAGTTACTTTTTCATTGCTGTGACTCAATACCTGACACCCCCAAATTTAGGAAAGGTTTATTTTAGTTCGGAGTTTCATATGGTCACAAACCATTCCGGGGCGGCCAGCAGCAATCAGAATACAGGACAGAGGCAGAGGTGGAGGCAGTTTTTCAGGACAACACAAACAGGAAGGCAAGCTGAGACCAGTTGAGACCAGTTGAGACTAGTCCTGGTCCTCCAGGAAGACAAGTACAGCTTATCTATCCTTTCAGGTCTCCGCCCAGTAATTAGTCCCTCCTGCATCCAGGTGTGGTCACTACACACCGTTAATCCTAACTCACACACCTTTAGTATTAACTGTTATCCACCCCTCCAGACTAGACCCCAATCCACCAATATCACATGGTTCCATAGACAATCCATAACATTAAAATATATGACACTTTTGGGGGGACACTCCAGATCCTACCACAACATTATAAAACATATATATGATGTTCAGTATTTTAAAATCAGAATTTTGATGAGTTTTTTTTTTTTTTTGCAACACAATAACTTCACATTTCTTTCTCATATAGACAACAGAGTTACCCATATGACTTACATTCTTCAACCCTAGAGACCTTTGCAAAAATTTCTCTATTACTTTCAAGGAATGGGCAGCTACTGGATTACAATTAAATTTAGGTAGAAATTGAAAGATGGTATTTCAGGTTCTCAATATCTGAGGGTAGAGTCTAAATATGATAATCAAACCCTGAATTTGATTTTGTGCTAGATTGGTAGATATATTTGAAAGTTGAAAATCAGGTTGACATTTTATCAGACGATGCTCATCTCTGCTCAGAACTCTCTTACTCGACATTGCTGACATTCGTCTTGCTCTCTAAGGGAGACCACACCACAGTAAACTCATATTTGTATTATAAGAAGTAACACGCTTAGGGTAAAGAGAAAAATCATCTAGGAGATTAACAAAAGATTCCTGGTTTAAACACACACACACACACACACACACACACACACACACACCACACATAAGGAAAGGATCTTTAGATTTCAGAGCAACAACATAAGACTGTATATTAAGTTATTTGGAACACTGATATTAATATTCTTTAAAATATTTCTTATTAAAATTTTGTGCTTATCATTTCTCACTTTTCTATACAAATATCACTTTTATTTGATCAAGATATATTTATATTCCTTTCAGTTACTAAAACATCTGTGACAATGTGTGAAATATGAATTCATTTATTATCAAAATAACAAAAAAATATAGAAATCAGCATTTTGCAAACAAAACTCACTTGAAAATTATTTGCCGTACATCAACCTGAAATCAGTCCATATCATATTTCAGTAAACAGAAGACTGGTTAATTTTTAATTATGTCGTCTAGAACTTCTATAGTTTTGGCTCATCCTTTTTCTTACCACAATATGTATATGCACAAAATGCTCAACATCAATGTAAACATTATGTATTGCATTTCTATGTATCAATAAAATGGGAAGAAAAGAAAGCACTTCCTTCTAGGATGTGGGTATCTAAATTTGTAGACCTAACTGTTGTTCCCACTATTTTTATTAACATACATATGTAGAACGTACTGTTTACAATAAATTTGGATATTTCGTGCACACATGTACCATATCGACTTTACAATCCCTTTCCATTTTGACCCTCCAACATCCTCCCTAACCCTTTCCCCAACTCCGGCTATCACGTCATGTGGTTCTACACAATGTCTGTGTTCTGGGTTTTCCAAGTCAGAGAAACTATACAGTACTTAACATATTAATCATCTGCATCTAAATCTTTTCACTTAAGTCACCACTCTAACTCAGTTTCCTATTCCTAGAATGGGTCACAGTAGTCAAATCTTAATGCCTCTTCTCTGAATCCAACCAATCCCTTTATTGGGATATTTACCAAAAGTTTTTTTTTTTTCTATATTTTGCTATTTCTTGGTTGCTATTCCTAAACCTGGCCTTAGCCACCAGTTCACATTAGAAAATAACTACAAACATGTAGTTCAAAAGCCAAGCAAATTTGGGAAAGTAGAAAAAAAGGGGAGAAAAAGTTAAATTTCGAATGCCTTAGCTGAATACTGGAAGGTACGTGTTTGTACAATCACGGGGTTATCTTTACATCAATCAGTTTTCTTAGGATAAATTTTCATCAGTGACCTAGCTTTTTTCTACATATGTCATTTCGTCTATTTTCTTCTGTTTAAATGTTGTATTTCAGTATCCATTGGAGATGTGGGTAGCCGCCTTTACCTATTAATATTCTATTTTCCAACCTGTAGCTATGGGTACAAGATTTTTTAGATATATGACCTTACTTTAGGACTGCCGTCCCGCAGCTGACAAACTTTCTCTTTATTGATACTATATGACTCAGCTGCTTTCAAATGTGCAGTATTTCTAAAGCTCATATACCATCCAATATCCAACATCATACACATTAAACATGGTTTATGAAAAATATCCTTATGGAGCAATATTATTTACAAAGTAATACCAGGCAGCAACAGACATTCCTAATCTCTCACAGATAGAACCCACCTCCCACGTAATCGTCATTCATGCTAACTGTCCATTGTAGTGGAGTGCATGGAGTTACTTCCGCTAAGTGTACTCACTCAGGACCCAAGCTGAAGGTCATTCTTGATGTCATATGCTTCCAGAACATCAAACACCATAGCGGGGAAAACATAGTACTGCCAATCTGAAGACTGGCTCTAAAAATTAAGTTTGAAGATGACAGCTCATCTCCATATTTAAAGCAAAAACAGATGTAATCTTAACATTTGTGAGAGACACAGGACAAGAGTCATTTTGAGTTTCTATTAAATATTTACAATTATTTGATGTGGAGATTAGGTTGCTTAGTTGCTAAGAGATTAAGTTGAGTAAATACACTGTAGGTCAAAAACACTACAAATATATGCTGAAATTCAATAAAATTCAACAAGCTTGGATTCAAATCCTAGCTCTGTCGCTTAGTAACTGTCTATCTTTAGGCTAGTGAACTCAAATCCAGAGGTACCTAATTATAAAGTGAAAATAATGGTCATATCTAGTTCATGATGTTGTTACATGAATTAAGTGAATTCAATATTTGAAATAGTCATGGTTATAATATAGTATTAGACCTACATATCTGTTAAATCAAATGATCAAAAATTAATCAAATAGGTCTATCACAAGTGAAAAAACTGGACAAAAGAATACATAATAAAAGTATGTTCATAAATGGAATAGAGAAAACTTCACCACACACTTTGTTTAAAGAGAATAATGAAGTGGGCTAGAAGCTGAAGTTCCCAGGCACTGTCCCCTGACCCACCAGTGAGCAGCAGAAGCACTTTTTAATGAGTTGATATGTCTTTATATGATGAGTGAAAATGCTCTCTTGGCTTTCTTTTGCATAAATATGGTCAAAAAGGGTTTATGGGTTTCACTTGCTAATTTGCTTAGGGCACCTTCTTTGGAAAAAATAGGAACCAACTGACATCCATCACCAGAGGGAACCGAGACTTTGAGACCACCTGCTACTTACTTTGACACATCAATGCCAACCTTTCGGAAAGTGTCTGAGCCGCAGGGGGTAATGACCAGGTGTGTTGGCATATTTTGCCACTTCATTTCTGTGTTTGAACTGATTAAAGTGCAAGTAGGTTATTTTAGGAATTTTTAGTTTTTGCTGAATATATTTCCAACATAATGTTTCACTAGTTATTCTTGGAAAGTTTTTTTTTTTTTTTTTTTTTTTTTGGTTTTTAAAATGGCTGCCCTGGAGAAAAATCTTGAGAAATTACTGATTCCATTCTCTTCCAATTTTACTTTTCAATAAACACTTACTCTGTTTTCTTTGTGCTCATAGCTTATTCAACACATATTATTTTAATTATTAGCCTCTGTCATTTAAAATTCAACTCTGTAAAGGTAAGTCTAACATTTTTCTTTATATCTGCTAAAGAGTTATAAACTTGCCATGATTAGATCAGATAAACGTCCTGGCTAAAAAGATGATGTTTCTAGTGCAAAAATTGTTTTATTTAGGATTATTAGCCTATTAGCAGAAGTTTGCTTCTGAAAATACATAATAATAATAAAATAAAATAATAATAATAAGGACTAATATTCAGATAACATAACAAATTTCAAAAGAATATAAGAGTATATTATTTTTCATATTTAAATACAGCAGCTAATATATTTTTAAGGATGTAGTGTATTTTTAATATAAATCTTCATATTTCTGGGTGAAATACACTTTACGAAAAATATTCTTGCTTTGGTGCATCCTTGAGATTAAGTATAAGCAAAATAAAACAGAATTTTCTCTTGTAAGTGGAACCAGTGTGAAGCACATATTTGCCCAAGTTACAAAAGAATTTCCATTGCTTGCACTTGATTTCTTCATGAAAAAACAAGCATTTATAAAATATCTTCATCTTCTCTTCATGCTAACAAAAGTTGACAGTTTCATAAAATATTAAGAAATATTAAATAAGCCTAAGTTTTGTAGTGAAAATCTACATTGGTTGATATAGAGTTCTCTGAAACGTGTATCTGGAATACATTGCTAAAGTGAAACACGAAGAAGCATGGATAAGGAGAAGTAAAATTTTAATGAGCTAGTTATCAAAGAATTATGTATTCATTTTTGAAAATAATCCCAAACGCATGTAGCCAATCACTTGAGGGTAACTGTTTTCTTTTTCCCACCTCTTTGTGGTGAAGAATTCAACATATTAGTGTATAATTTCACAGCCCAATAGACATGGCCGAAATTCATTTTACATTCAGTACCTAGTTTTATGGTTGATAACAACATATATATATATATATATATATATATATATATATATATATATATATGTATATATATATAGAGAGAGAGAGAGAGAGAGAGAGAGAGAGAGAGAGATATGGGGGGAGCCGAACCCTAAGATGGCGCCGGGCAATGGGCCAAGGGGCAGGATTAGATGCCGCACCCAAAGGATGGCGCCTGCGTGGCAACCACACCTCCTAATAAAATGTGATAAACAACTCCATATGTGGAAATCGCGGACTGGA